>PVKA01018480.1:18697-43886 GCA_004027165.1 Ctenomys sociabilis | reverse complement strand
CCGTGGCCCACAGCAGGGTAGGATGCATGGGCGCACCGCACCGTGGCCCACAGCAGGGTAGGATGCATGGGAGCACCATGCCGTGGCCCACAGCAGGGTAGGATGTGTGAGAGCACCACGCCGTGGCCCACAGCAGGGTAGGACGTGTGAGAGCACCACGCCATGGCCCACAGTAGGGTAGGATGCATGGGAGCACCGTGCCGTGGCCCACAGCAGGCAGGACACGTGTGAACACCGCGCCGTGGCTCACAGAATGACAGGACGCATGAGAGCACCGCACTGTCTCCCACAGCACAACAGGACACATCAGAACCCTGCGCTGTGTCCCACAGCACGATGCAACGTGTCAGGGGGCACACAGTGTAGTACACCATCACGCTGTGACCCATAAATAGGTACAAGTGCTATTAGTCATTTACAAATAAAAAACTAGAACCAAGCAGAAATAGGACAAGAAAACTGACTTCTGCCTTCAACTTCTGGCTACTAAATTTCCCTGGAACCAGATTTCCTCCAGCCCAGCTTCCTCTCACTGCTGCCGTTTACAGGTGACCAAGTGGCAGGAAAGGCTTGCCCACTCCATCCAAGGTCAGACCCAAGCTCACGCCGGAAACCCCCACACTGATTCATACTGCAGCCTTAGTTAAAAAAAATTCCTTATTTGTCTGAAGCTGAAAAGTTATCAGCTAAGCTCCCAAACACCCATTTCCTGGTGGTTTGGTTTCCTAAGTACCACTTTAACTCATTAATTCTTCATGAGCTAAGTTCCCTGACTACCAAACAGCATAAAAGCCTAGCTTTATGGCAGAACCTCTGTGAGAACCGGCTAACAAATAGGCTCTCAGCAAAAGACAGCAGACTTGCTAATGTGGGATTGTAAATAGAGTAAGGCAATAAATGCTGCTAAACAACCCAGAAAACAAAAGGGATTCGAAATTTAGAAAAATGTGGCTCATCTCTTTACTACTGGGGCAGTGTCACCAAGGCATGCCTTGCACACAGAAACTGAAGAGCAGAGGAATATGAACGTGTGTGAGCTGCATGGACACAATTAGCTCATAAAAGCAGTGGCACCTTTCTCCCAAGGCTCATCTGTACAGGCTCATGCATTTTAGAAAGTGCACACTGAGACTGCACTTAGTGTCAAGAGAGATAGGAGGGACAGAAGCACAATTCGCATTTCCTCAACAGCCATGGCCTTGTGGTTGTCCACTTCTAGCACGGCCGCCTGAGGTTATGCTACTCCCCAGGAAGAGCCACACCACTCCACACCACTGGGACCACTCAGTCAGCATAGCGTGCTCCCAAGGATGGGAACACTACGACGAGGACCTCCAAAGGCAGAACTAGGAGTCACGCTGTCAATGTCCTCACTTTAAACTCTGGCTAACAGAGAAGTGATGCTGCTGTGATACTAGTGTGGCACCTGGGTACCTGCCAAGTCGCCATTAGGAGCTACTTGAAGGTGGCCCCTCCCCCTAGCTTGTTTCCAATCAGTCGGCACTGATGAAAGCAATGGCCCTTGCAGTCTCCGGGCCCCAGGTCTTTGTCATGGCAGGGGCCAATGCTGGGGTCTCCTTCAGCCTTACTCCAATCATGGTGGCCTCCTAGCTTGCAGCAGCTGACAGCACAGCTAAAGATAGCAGGGTAACTAAAAACAGCAGAATGCTGTGGCTGTCCCTTGTGACAGGATTCACACACCACAGAGATACTGACCACTCTGAGACCAGCCACACAGCAGGGACAGGGCCATGGCCTACTCTTTCTCAGCCTGCAGAGTTACAGGCCACCCAGGAAACCAGTGGAAGAAGGCATACACTCATCCAAGAGCATTAAAGATGGCTTCCAATCTGCCACGGCTGGCATGTCACAGAAGGGCGGCACAATAGCAAGTGCCTTCCACCCAGAGAATGGTCACATGAGTTGTGAGACAGAAAGACGTGCTCCAGACCCCATGTGAGGGAAAAGCCTTGGTCCACACTGATCCCAGACAGCGCACACAGCATGTCAGCAGCCCACGCAGCTGCCATGGATGATCACTGGGAGAAGCTTCCCACTTCCCACCCATGTCCGTGTCCTGCCACACTCACATGGACAGAGCACGGCAGCTGTAGACCGTGCAGCTCTGTGGCCTGAAGTGCTCACCACACCACCCTTTCCAGACACTCAGCCACACTGCTGCACAGTAAGGGCACTTTTTCTCTGCCCGCCAGGAAGCCCCGGCCACACCAGGAATTGTCACTCCACAAGGGACATGGCAGAATAAGGCTCAGCCTTCATAGTGTTCCTGAAGCTGTGGACAGGTGTGCAGTCCACAGCAGTGTGGGAGTTGTGAAGGGCCAATGCAAACTCTCCATGCAGCCCTGTGGCCTCAGGGGCCAGACTGGGGGCAGGAGCAGGGGCCTAGCAGACCTAGCCATGACATCTGTCCAGCACGATGCCTTCCAGCAAAGACCAGAAACCAAGCCGTCTGTGGTGCTCTGTCACATTTCTAAAAAATGTATGTAATTTATGTATGTATTTATTTATCTGGTACAGGGTCTCACTATACAGCACCGACAAGTAATGATCTTCCTGTCTCAGGCTCCTCGGAGCTGGGATTACAGGTGTGCACCGCCATACCTGGTGGCCAAGTAGTCACTGGGGTTCTGGGGCCAGCATGGCATGTGGTACTGGGGATCAAACAGGGGTCCTTGCCTTTGCCAGGCAGGTGCTTAAACCACCAAGCTATCTCCCCAGCCCTGTGTCACAGTTTTTTGGAAAGCCCCTGATGCTTCCACTAGATTTTAAATCCCAGAGGGAAGAGACCAGTTCTTGTCTTGTTTTCTGTGCTCCCAACACCTAGCACAGCACCTCACCCCAGAGGGTGCTCTCTAATGATGGGTTGGACAGTGAAGAAAAGTAGAGCAGTTAAGCATGCTACAAATACAGCAAGTTATCAGCAGGAACAGCTGAGAGTCTACTGGTACCTGCAACACCAAGTTATTTTAAGGGATGCACAGAATACACACAAGATCTTTAAAGCTATATAGTAAACTAGGAATTGCAATGTCCCCAAAGTGTTCTACATAATATTTCTGGCTAGCAATGACCCAAGGAAGAGGCCTTTAGAACTGGAAATCTCAGGGTGCAGCAAGGTCAAGGCTGTATTCTTTATTTCCCTCCATCTCTTCCTTGGGCACAGACCCCTTGGCTCTGTGGGGACACCTCAGACACATGCTCGCTGCAGACTCTGCTCCTCTTTGCCCTTCAAAGTGCCAAAGTAAAAAGCAGACTCTCCTAGCTTGAAGGCTAAGGTAGGTGTTTTGGTTTTTTTTTGTGGCAGAACCAGGGATTGAACTCAGGTCCTTGTGCTTGCCAGGCAAGCTCTTATTATACTAAGCCATCTCCCCAGCCCCAGCAAAAGGCTCATTAAGTAAATGTGAGCAGATGGGGGGAAGCTGTGGCCTGCACCAGGCTAAGACTGCTGAGGCAGCTGTTGGACAGACAGCTACAGAAAGGGCCTGGAGCCAGGCATCGCCGTCCAGCACGGCGTGGAGCATTCCTGCCGCTGCCCGCTCCCTACCCCTAGCCCACAGCAGACCATCCTCAGGGCCCTAGTCTAGGAGTGCCCTGTCCTGGGATCTCCAGGGATGGGACCCTCACTGCCTCAGCTCTACCTGCTGCTGCCGCAGCTGGGCAAAGCAGGCAGCTGGTTGCCTGGTCTGATGTGTACCCAAACTCAGTGCCAGCAGCAGGATCTGCAAACTCCGCCTGTGGAGACTACACCTGCACGGCCACAAGAGTCGCCACGCGCTTGGCCTGTGGAGTGGGGCTCTTCTGCGGGGGGCCGGGCACTGGAGATGAGTTCTGCCCACCACCTGGCAACAGCACAGAGGGCCGTGGGTGGCCTTCTATGGAAGACCTGGTACAAGGCAAATAGCAGTGGCTGGAGAACAGAGGTAGCAAGGCCTCCCCTTGAAATCTCTTCTCCTGGAGGCCTCTTCTGCCAAGGTGCCCAGTCATATGAGGCTGCATCGTGCTGAATCCGATTTACCGTCGGTGCCAGCAGGGCTGGGGCTCAAATCACCTACCTGGTATGCTGTCACTCCAAAGGAAAAAAAAAGGTTGTGGGGACATGCTGGGGAGCCCTAGCCTCCAACCACAGCAGAGAGTGGTGGGGAGCAGGAATAGTGTGTTTGTTTGTAAGAGGAAGTAAAAATAAAGGAAAGCAGCCTGGTAGAAACAGACACACCCAGCTCTGAGAAGCCATGTCACACGGCAGGTGTGGGGCCCACTCATGCTGGCCTAATCCCGTGTGTAGAAGCTACTGACAGTGGCCATTGCTTCTTCACCCACCAGCATTGCTGGGTCCAGGAAGGGAACCTGGCTGGTCTGCCCCATGGCGGCCCTCCAGAGAATGAAAACCAATCAATAGATCAAAACTAAAACCTACAAACACAAAGGCAGTATCTCAGATGCACAGGGACCCACGGTCTCACACCCTGATCATGAAAAGCACCCTAAGGGCCTGGGATGTGCTGACTCCGCTCAGCGCTTTCCACAAAGGCATTTCCCAAAGAACCCTGCTCAGAGCCTGAGAGGCGCAGGGAAAGGTGCCGCCTTGCAGTGGCTGAGCCTAGCCCAGGCCAAGCACGGGAAGGGCAGCTCAGGAGGTGAGTGCAGCCCTGCGAGCAGACCCCACAGCTGGTCAGGGCCCAGCTCACAGGAGGGGCAGAGGCCGACCCTGCTCCCCCATGGAGGTGCATGGCCCTTGCTCATTGGGCTGCTGGGCCCCTTCCAGCAGATGACTTACTGTGAGGGGCTGGAGACTCACTCCCCAGGAAACAGGATGACCCCTGCCCCGACCTGAACCACCCTCTTGCACAGATGTAAGTGGAAAGAGAGAAGTAAACAGTGCCTCTCAGGAGTCCCTGCACATGACCACATGACCTGCTCCCTCCCAAGCCAGCACCCTCAGAGCTCCCAAGCAGCAGCTGAGGGCCTGGAAGTTCTCAGCAGTCGGGACGCCAATCTGAAACTATCCATGGGTGGGGAGAAGATGGGAGACACAGGGAAGCTGAGACCTCAAAGGGCAGCTGCAGGGCAGCTGCGCCCACACTGAAGAGGCACTGGCTAGAACAGGAAGTCAGTTCTGCAAGGAACTCTGGTGAAAGGCTGCAAACCTGGGGAGATGACCCTGCAACACATATAGGAGAAGATGGCAACACCGCAATGAGCACTGTGCCAGGTGTGGCGAGCAGCCAGGTGTGCAGCAGGGCTCAGGGGCACAGGAGCTGGCCCCAGCCACCTGCCCTGCTGAGAAGGCCCAGGCCCAGCTCTCTAAGGTGTACATGGCCCAACATATGCTTCTGAGTGTGGGGGTAGGCACTAAGACAGTGGTCCTTTTGGGAGGTTTGGGGTCAGCACCCTGCTGTGGGAAGCAATCCAGGCTCAGTGATGGCAGGGCGGGTGCTCAGCGCGCTGTGTGCAGTCAGCATGGAGGGCAGGGTCCTCTGACACAGAGGCCACACAGAGGAGCCACTAGGGCGTGACACCACAGGACCCGAAAGTCATGAGGAGACACGCACCCAAAGAGAAAGCAGAGGATGTAGCAGGGACGGGAATGCGGGCTTGGCTGGGACAGCTGCAGATGGGGAGTGCCCGACCTTCCCTGGGGCCCCTCTCGTCTGCACCTCCCTCCAGGAACAGCAAGTGTTAGGATCCCGTAGGTTGCAGGCAAGGATAGCAGACAGTTGTGCTGGGTCGGGTCAGGGTTCAAAGTCAACTTCATTATTCTCAGCCTTTGCAGTTGACGGGCCCAGGCCCTCCACAACACCACCTGTTCAGGACAAGTCAGGGGGTCACAGGGGCCCTGCAGGGTTCACCTGGCTTCTGCTTTCCCTGGATGGGCAGTGACTCTGTTCCCGCTTGCTGTCACCTCCCCCATGAACTGGACCCAAGATGAATACTCAGCCCCTGCGCCTCTGGAGCCCACAGCATGAAGTGTCCCTGTCCTCTGGCCAGGCCTGATAAGTGAAGGGACATCAGGGACACACAACCTTAGATCTCCACACCTTTGGTCCTGCCAGCCTTGCGCCCATTGCACAATGGAAGTTTCCAGGCATCGGACTGGGTCCTAGACAGCCAGAGCATTGTGGGCTTGGGTCCTATGGGGAGAGGCGAGGCCTGCTCAGGTCACAGTAGCATCCCCAGCCCTATGTCCTCTGCCTGCCATCCACCATGTGCTCTTGCTCCAATGTCCACCACACCACAGACCCGGAAGCAATGGAGCAGAGGGACCCTGAAGCTCTGGACCAGAACTGTGCTGTCCTCCCCTGCGACTCTGTCACAGTGAGGAAAGCAGCGCACACTGGGGGCAGACCTGGGTCAGCCTGGCGTCGCTTGTGAGGACAGCTGCAGGGGAGCCAGCCCCAGCCACTCCTTGAGCTGAAGCGGGAGGCCACGGCACTTGTGGCTCACCTCCCTGGCTGCCCCGGACCACCTGCCAAGCAGCCTCCTCCAACAAGGGGCATCTTCATGGTCCAACTCTTTGAGTAGTGATTTATTTAATCAAAACTCTTATGAGTCCCGCACTAGCAAGAGGACTTTCATGACCCACACCAGGCTGTGCTTCAAGAAGACTGGGTGGGACCAGTAAGATAGCTCAGCAGACTATGTGCCTGCTTAGGCAAGCGCAGGGACCAGGGTTCGATCCCTGACACTATAAGCCCAATGGCCCCACATACTAAGCCAGCCACTGAGACTGAGCATGGTGGTGCATGCCTGCAATCCAAGCACTGGGAAGGCTGAAAACAGGAGGATCACTACAAGTCCAAGCTACCTAGTAAGACCCTATACAAAAAATAATAATAACAATAATAAAAAGAAAAAACCAGAAAGGATGGATGATTTATAAAATTGGAGAATTTAACTGCAGGACCAGCACCAGCACTGCCTCCCAGGGAAGCGACAGGGCACAGGAAGCCCTAGACACAACTGTAAGCTCAGTCCATCTACTTCTTAGTCATTTGGGGATCGTGGAAGCATGAACGTCACAGGTTGAGAAGAGACAGATGGGAAGACAGCTCAGTAACATAAGTGCTTGCCTGGCAAGCTCAAGAGCCTGAGTTCAATTCCTGGTTCTGCCCCTCTCAAAAAAAAAAAAAAGAAAGAGAGAGAGAGATGACTGGTGGGGGCTTGGCCAGGGGTGGTGACACTGACCTGGTACGCACGAGCCCTGGGCTCCATCTGTAGGGCCACAAAAAAAAAAAAAAAAAAAAAGGGAAGGAGGGTGGCTGCTGGTTCAAGGCTTAAAGTGGGCCCCAGGCCAGCCTGAACTGCAGAGTGAGAACTCATCTCAACGAAACAAAACAAAATTATTTAAGCCAGTTAGCAGGTGAACAATCTCACCTAAATCCCTCACCCATGCACTCAGTGAAAGCCATGTAGCGCTGACACAGGTGTGCTGTGACAGTAACTGCGACTGCTCTCAAGCAGGGAGACGTCAGCCGCCAGAGAGCTGGATGTAACTTTACGCATTTGTCTCTTATTACTGAAGTACTATTTGCCCTGAGATAAATATCCTATTTTTCTTTCCTGGAGCAACAGTCTCACTTCCTGCCACTCAGAGCACTTAATTAAGCAAACTTAAAGCTTGGTAAGAGGGAACTACCCACTTGGGTCCCTCTCCTGTCCCTCTCTCGGACAGGAGCTTTCTTTCCTCAATAAATCCATTCTGCTCATTGAAAAAACTAAAATAAAATAAAGCTTGGTAAGTTCTCTTGCTCAAGCATTTACCTTTAAAAACATATAGCACCACCAATTATTTAAAGACCCCCCACCCCGCCGGGCACATTTCCCATTAAAACTTAACAGGCGCTCAGGTTTCCCTAAGTCTCCTCCTCACCTCACCACGGTCTACTTTATTGACTGGAAACACTTTCTCCAGAAAGCAGAATGTATCGTAGCAATCTGGGAACGAATTCCAGCTTCAGCCTGCCTGTGTCTGAGGAGAGAGCCATGGCAATGATGGTGCAGATGATGCCACAGCCCAACAGATGATAAACTTTGTGTCACGTGTTTTGTCACTGTAAAAAACGCACACAATCTACCATTCATTACTTCAATAAACTGATACATTCTGATCAGCTAAAAGTCCTTCTTTATGTGAAATTGGGCACAGAAAGACAAATCCTGCATGTTCTCTATCAGGAAGCTAAAACCAAAGCTGACTGAGGAGGCAGAGATAGAGGAGAGGTTGTGGCCCGGGCCAGAGGGGGCCGTCTGGGTACAGCAGGCCCAGGGTCAGCAGAAGTCTGGCCTGGGCACAGTGGTAGCCACCAGGGGCCCACAGGGCCCACAGGCTGGGCGGGTCTTGGCGCCAGTGCAGGGCAGCTCCTCTGCATCCCTCACATCCCTGACCCTTCCTGCCCAGGAAGCAGGCAGCACTGAAACAGTTAAGTCATCTCCCTGCTCAGAGAAAAGAGGATTTCCTTCTCCTCCTATTTCCAGCCAAGGATTAGGGACAGACAAGTTCTGCCCCTCAGATGTCACCTCCATTTCTAAGTGGTATTTCAAAGTCCCCAAGATTCCCCACTGGGGCAGGGAGATGGCAAAAAAACCCACTAAAGGGTCCTTGATGAGGAGGGACGTGTGGCCTGGGCCTGCCGCTCAGCCCAGGGGCACGAGCTATGAGGCCCCCACAGCACCGCACTTCTCCAGAGCATACTGTCTGCGTTCTTTGGGTCAGAGTCCCGGCAAATCATCTCAGGGATGTGACCTCTGACCTAGGTCTGCAGGGAGACAGCCAGGAGCAAGCTGGTGTGTCCATCCCGGGCACGGCAGCCATAGTGCTGGGCTTGCCGTCAGTGCTTCCTGAGGCCACCCATCTCACCTCACCATTTTTGGAGTAAGATAAAAACAAAGCGGCATTGGGGAACACATCCGGAGTCAGACCCTTAGAGATCCTCCCCGAGACCAGATGACCCTGGGCCGTGGGCACAAGCGAGGTGCACACACCTCCCTGGTCTCAAGCACCCTGGGCAGCACGCACCTCAGTAGTGTGGGGCCCAGCAAGTCCGGGGCCCATAGGCCTATCAGTGAGCGAGGTGTCTAGTTCTCATACACTGAGCTATCCCTCCCCAATGGGAGGAATGACGCTTCTATTGTAATAAGGTTAATAAGGCTTTGGACTTGGCAAGCGCAAGGGCCTGAGTTCAATCCCCAGTTCCGACAAAAAAAAAAAAAAAAGGCTTTAGATATTTAAAAAGAAAGCAAACTCACAGACCCCAGTGGGCATGGGGCTCACCGGGTACCCTGCAGCGTATCACAGGCAGCCAGGCGGGTTCTATGCCCTGGTACTGACACAGGTGACGCCCGATGATCTTGTCCCACTGGAACTCCAAACCGAACACCCAGCGGCCACTGCCCAACCCTGCTCCACACACGATGGTGTCCTGCACAGGGCAGGCCCAGGGCAAGCCCCAATTCTACTCCCTGCAGACCCGGACCGACAACCAGCGGCCCCAAACAGTGGTCTGGCTCTACGAGCAGGCAGGTCCAATCCACTTTGGTGAGGCAATGGTAACATCTGTCTTGTTGATAAGCCAGATGCTAGTGTTTGGGCCTTAAGGCAGGCAGCCAAACAAGGCATCAGCACATTGTCTTCAAACCAGTCTCTCCCTATCTGCCCCAGGCAGGAAAAGAAAAAAGGGCAAAACACCACTTCACACTGCTCTGCTGTCTGCGCATCAGGACGGCCACGTGCGCCTCCTTGCCACCTACGTGGCTCAGGCACATGCTGGGCAACCCAGAGGGCAGCACTTTGTGAGGTCAGTTTCTACACAGCGCCGTGTGGATGCTCGCCACTGCCCACTGAAGAAGCTCCTCTGATCTCACCTCACAGGACGCAGCAGGACCTCAGGTAGAGGGCAGGGGCCACAAGGGACATGACACTCGCTGCTCAGGCTGGGCAGGGCATCCTGGGTGATTACCCCATGACCACCTCACCCCGAGTTTCACAGGCTTAGTTAGCTGGCTCTAGACTGGGTCTTCTCTAGACTTCCCTAACCCAGGAGGGGACAGACACAGGACACAGACTGAGGATGGCCACAGGTGGGGTCTGAGGGCTGAGGTTCACAGGAGCTGCAGAGGTGGCTGCCCCCACCAAGGAGGTGGCAGCCACACATGCAAGTCCAGCTTGGTGTCTGACGTAAGTGCAGAGCAAGAGGGAGGAAGGACCACAGTTCGCGCAGCTCTAAAGCTCCATGGAGGAAGAAGCAGGTGGGCTTCTACAGAGACCCAGTCCACCCTCGCCACATGGGTGCTCACTAGACACTCTGACAGCCTCAGCCCAGACACCGAGTCCCACCACCAGCCTGCCAAGCATGGGCAAGGTGAGGCTCAGGCCATGGGCAGCATCAAGACCACAGTGAAGTCCTCCTTCCCTCCCGCCCTCCCTGCCCTGGGCCCAGCCACAAGTGTGTGCTCTGTCCTCTAAGCACTGGGGGCTTCCTGGGTGCCTGGGGGCTCCCCCAGCTCCCTCAGGTAAGACAGGGAGGACTTTGTCCAGGGACAGAGGTGACCTTCCTGCCCCACAGCTTTGCCACAGCTGTGCAGGAGCACCGGCTACCACAGGTGTGCATGCACACAAACATCACCAAGGACACTTCATGCATGTGCCACCTCTGAACATATCACAGACCCCTTCTCAGGTAGGCTGGGTCCCCACTAGAGGGGCAGTGGGTGGCCCCTGCAGAAAGGTCCAGGTGGTAACAGCCGCAGCTACAACCAGTGTTTCACTTCTGGGGAGACAGAGCGCCCTACTCCCCTGCACCTTGAGCCACTTGGGGGCAGTGGCTAGCCTCATCACCACCCACATTGACAGGGACCTGGCAGGGGACCTCAGCAGCAAGGTCAGGGGTGTTCATGGGAGTCATCCAGGTGACAGGGCTGGGGACAAGTATGCCCAGGCCCTGGGCTCAGTCTCCATCTAGAGACAGGTGGGCGACTGTCCCCTGCCACGTGGAAACCACACAGGCAAGGGGAACAGGGCTGGGGCATACAAGACAGATGCTTCCCTCAATGGCTCCCAGGTCTGCAGGCAAACTCAGGTCTCTGTGACAGAAGACAGGCCACATGAAATCTCAGGAAAGGGCCAGTGTAAAACCCCCTCCTCTTCTCAGGAGTCCCTGCAGGTACAGCCCCACTCGTCTCCCCCCTCCCCCCACCCTTCCTGGGTCGGGCCCAGGACCAGGGCTGCCACCACATTCCTGGGCTATAAGGCACCTGCAGGCCTGGCTTTCGGGAAAATGCTTTGCACAGGTAACAGCCCTGTCTTCAAAGCCTCATCTCCAACAGGAGGGGAAAGGTTGTTTTCGCTTTCAAGCTAAAAAAAACCTTTGTCACTCGAGATGCCGAAGAAATTGACAGTCCTTTCCTGGCTACTTTTACAGCAACATACAGATTATTTCCATGCACTTCAGGTCATCTGATCCCTGGCACCGGGCAGCAGAGACGAGTGCCATGAGTCTCCTCTTACAGCAGATGGGCAGAAGCAGACGCACGCCAGCCCAGGACAACCTGCTGGCAACATGCCGCTCCCAAGACACAAGAAGACCATGCCGACTTCTTAAGCACAGCCACCACATGGGCAGTCCCTATGCTCCTGGGCTCCACAGACATAGCCAGTGGAAGTGGGGCTGGTGAGTGGCAGGCAGCTGCTGCCTTGGACAGGAAGGCCCACACCTGTCCCCCATGGGCCTGTGACGTGCACCTCCACAGAACAGGTGCTTATGACACCTCAAGAATAAAGCCAAGGGGCTGGGGAGATAGCTCAGTAGAATAATCACTTGCCAGGCAAGCACAAGGACCTGAGTTCAATCCCTGATTCCACAAAAAAATAAAATAAAATAAAAAATAAAGCCAAGGGGCTGGTGAGACAGCTCAGTGGACTGAGGCACCTGCTTAGGCATGCACAGGAACTGTGGTTCATTCCCAGGCACCACAGGCTGTGCCAGCACCCCCCGATCAGGGCAGCCTGAGCTGGCCAGAGTCTGGGGTGTAGTGGGGCACACCGGTAATCCCAGCACTGGGATGCTGAAAGCAGGAGGATCACGAGTATGAGATGCATAGTGAGATCCTGCAACAATCAAATATGTTAAAAAAAAAAGAATAAAGCCAAAGATAGTTGGGAAATACTGTGTAACAGGGCCGGAAGAGAGGAGCATGCTTGCTAAACACACTCAGAACAAGACCACACCCTTGAGAAGGACCAGGCTCATAGGACACATGAGAGACCATGAGGCGAAAGGCGACCACAAACACCCAGAACCACACAGTCCAGAGCCTCCCAGGTCGCCATGGCCCATTTCACTCTAACAACATGGAGAAAAAGTTGAAGGGTGGGTCCAGAGAGGCTAGGAACCATCCTGTCACCAACCAACCCGGCCTCTGGCACTGGTCCAGCGGCTGGCTGCCTCTGAGGGACAAGGCAGCTCCAGCTCTGCCAAAATTACTGACAGGAGCAGCTTGCTGCCCACTGCCCCGCGTCAGCCCAACCTGAAAAGCTTGTCTCCTTTCTGTGGGAGGGGAATGGGTCACATGGCTGGGAAGGACCTGGCTACTAGGATGGCCAGAGCAGCCCTGCATGCCTCAAAACAGACACCTCAGGCAGCAGGGCCACCAGGGAGGGGCCAGGGCCAGCACCCCAGGTAGTGGCCCCAAAGGCGGAGAAGGGTGGCATGCAGCTCATTCCCCATGTTTAAGCGCTGGCAGATGTCCCACTCCTCTGAAAGTGCCTGGGCCACCACAGGGGCTGCTTTCCACTCACCTGGAGTGACTGGCACTGACAGCTGACTGGGGCCCCTGCCTGAAAACGAGAGCTTCCACCAGAAAGTTAGTGCACTGTGCAAGGACTGCAGAGAGCAGCTCCACAGTGGGGCTTTTCTACATCAGGCATTTTTACGTTCCTAAATGATGCAGCGGACTGCGTTCCCAACACGGCTCTGGAGGGCATACTGCCCTGGTCCCCCTCACTCCCCTTATCTGCTTGTTCTAAGACATGCTCTGCAGAAAGTGAACCCGGTAGTCAAGTGGCCTCACCCAGGATCCTGAGAAATGACTCTCGCCACTAGTACCTGCAAACACAATAAAATTCCCTTCAGCAGGACCCAAGGTGGCTCATGGGTATGGCTGTCCCCTGACAGGTTCAGGTGTCTGCAGGGCTGGCTGTGGAGCAGGCTGGGCTCATGGGACAAAGCTGAACATGACTCTTATGGGACACTGACACACACACACAGGGCAGTGTGAACATCAGTGCCACAGCCGGCCAGGTGGGGGTAGGGGTGGCACCTGCTCAGGAAGGGTCGGGTCCCAAGCCCACAGCTGCGCCCTCCTTGAGCTGCATACCACCAGTGCCAAGGCTGGCCAGGTGGGGGTGGGGGTGGCACCTGCTCAGGGAGGGTCGGGTCCCAAGCCCACAGCTGCGCCCTCCTTGAGCTACACACCACCCACCACTACACTAACCACTCTGCCATCACCCTTTCTAGCCTGCACCCACTTTGGCATGAGGTCTGCTCAACTCTGGCCACTTTCTAGAACCCTCCATGATACACTGATTTTACTTGTTGCTGTCTGGCCTCCCTGTCCTGGGTGAGCTACAAGGAGTGAGATCTGGGTCTCTGTGTCCCACTTGGCTGGCAAGATGTCAAGGCACACACAGGAGAGTCCTGAGCTGGAAACCCACGCTGGGGCCACAGTGCTCAAGGTAAGGGAGGGAGGGCCCCAGGGGCAGGACAGAGGCACCAGGCAGGAGAAAGGAAGCCATCCCTACAGGGTAGATGATGTCACGCCAGACAGGAAGAGCAGCTGAGCTCCCAGAGCAGCGCTGCAGGAGGGGCCACTCTCCAAAAGGGGGCAGCCACCCCAGCCCAGGAGGTAGAGCAGGGACAGCGGGCCCTGCCGTCCGACTCCACATGGCCTGTGGTGTGGCCCACACTGGCAGCAAAGGTGTGCCCTCCATCCAGCACCTGCCATAGGTGGGGGTCATGTCCAGTTCGATCCTTGCAGGCATCTGGACGCCCTCTTATGAGGTGAAAACAGGGTGCAAAGAACCAGTCCTCAGTCCTGTGGGCAGCAACCTCACTGCTGCCCGGATGCTCACTGCCGCAACCTTCTATTTTGTGTGTCTCAGATGGTGACGTCCATGTGAAAGCAGAAATAATGCCCTATTCAATCTTGCTGAATTTCCAGTGCTGTAAAAATTACTTTCTATTGATTTGCACTGTAAATAAATAGTGCCTGTACCTGCATTTAGCTGGGTTAACAGAACGTTTGTGAGTGAGACGTAGGGTTCTCACGTCCACCTTGTTCCTGTCGGACCAGGGCCCAGGAAACAAGAGTAATTTCTCCCGTAGGTTTCAGAGCCCAACACATCTACCAAACAGGGCACCGGCAGGAGCACGCATATCTGCAGCAGGCACAGGGCCACTCTGACCAGATGCTGGGGACACCGTGTGATGGACTGAACAATGTAAGCCTCTTTACCGAAGTCACTGTACTGAGTCTCTGGCACAAGGTAAAAGCATCTGGCGGCCACTTGTTCTAGAGGAACAGGCATTCAAGAAGGTTCTTAAGAAAGGGCAGGATGTGACACAGCATTGGAATGTCAAGGTTAAACAAAGCCAGGCGTGGTGGTGCATGCCTACAATCCCTGCCCTCTGGAAGGCTGAGGCAGGAAAACTCAAGTTCAATTCTGCCTGGGGTAATTTTGCAATATCTTGTTTCAGAATGAGAAAACAAAAGAGCTCAGCTGGGGTTATAGCTCAGTGTGAAGGCCCTGGGTTTAATCCTCAGTACAGAAAAAAGAAACCAACTACACAGACTCCACCAAAACAGACCACTGGAAGACACATAAGGCACAGGGCCCTGACAACAAGCACACAGCAAACCTGTCTGACTGCTGGCTTACTAAATCTGTGTTATTACAAACTTCACACATCCACTCAAAGGACCACCACACTGCAGAGGCAGAACAGCCACTGATCTGGGCCGAGGTGGTTGAAGTGGTTTATCCTAGCCCTGTGGGGTAGACTGAGGTTCCTGTGTCACTGACACTGGATTAGGGATCATACAGCGAAGTCATGCCGCATTCCTGAGTCTCTTAAATGGGCCAGGTGAAAGGTCAGGTGAGCAAATCCAGAGAACCTATGTGTGTGTCCTGAGGGCTGCCGCTGTTGTTACAAACCATTGGGCAATAAAATAAGAAAAGCAGGTACATGAACACACTGACAAATGCTTGAGCTTTTACACATTGTAAAGTACTCCAGTTAGCAACGCTTTGAGGCTCCCAGGAATGAAGAATGTGTATTTCTCCATTATAAAGAAATTAGAGCTGGGAGTGGTGGCACATACCTGTACTCCTACTGAAGAGGCTGAGGCATGAGGACTGCCAAGAGTTTGAGGCCAGTGTGGGCTGCACAGTGAGTTCAAAGCTAGCCTGAATTAAAGGACACAACACCATCTCAAAAGAAAAAAAAAAAAAAACACTGTCGCTAAATAAATAACAGAAAGAAATTATAACGTAACAGTTTGTTTAAAAAAATAATTAACTACTGTCTGGGAAATATCCTGCAGGTTTTAAAAATTTGACACCTTAGAATGTTAAGAACATGCTGGTGCAAGTCTACCACAGGGTCACAAAGGGCCTCTCTGCTCTCAGGTGACCCTGCCAGGGCCTGCACCATACAAGCTGCCAAAGTGACATGAGGGAGCTGGGCACTGCCTGGGGGCCAGGGTTCCGCCCTCCATCTCTGCACAGCTCTCAGTCCCCCGACAGCAGTTCTGACCATCCTCAGACAAGGATGCTGACGCTGGTAGGCTGGGCTGCCTGTTCTAGGCCCCACAGCTTGAAGTGAGGCAGAGGGGAGGGCAGGCCGCGCCAGCCAGGTCCACCTGCCTCCTCTGCACTGTCACCACAGAAGCTCTCCAGCAAAGGGTCAAACTCTCCAAATCTATCCACTCTCCCACGGTGGGGGCACGGAGAAGCAGGTTGCCTGGGATCACTCAAAACTGCTCTGCAACCAACCACAAATAAAATACCTGTGGCAGTGTTTCCGGGGCTTTCTTCATCTTGTGCTACCATGGTTTGGAGGGAACTGGGAAGCTTTCTCAATCCCAGAAATTCTATGTGAGTGCTACCAGGAAAAAGCCCCATTCACTAATTTTTTGAAAACAAGGAAATAGGAATATTTTATCCTAGACTTCTTAATTTTCTTTTAATAAAGGAAATATAATTTAGTCTTATGTATTAGAAGATAACTCAGTTATAAGAAAACCCCATGGGCAGGGAGATTGCTCAGTAGAATAAGTGCTTTCCTGGCAAGCACAAGGGTCTGAGTTCAATCCCTGGTTCCACCAAAAAAAAAAAAAAAAAAAAAAAAAAAAAAAAAAAAAAATTCTGGGGCCGGGGAAATGGTTCAGTGGAATAAGCGTTTCCCTGGCAAGCTCAAGGGTCTGAGTTCAATTCCTGGTTCCGCCAAAAACAACAAAAAAAGAAAACCCCATGAATGTTTATGGAAAAAGTAAGATTAGAGTAGCAGCCACAGTGTACAAAGCTAGGAATGGTGGTGCAAGGGCCCTGTGCTCCAGCCTGACAGCCAATCTCGGGGGAGAGTAGACTCAGAAGGCTGGGACATCACCAAATAGTGGGTGCACTAAGGCGAAGTTCGCTAAGGTGCACCTCCCCAGGAAGGGGTGGTTTCACCAGTGTCACAAGATGCCAACGGGACTTAAAATGTCAAGCACCTGAATACATCCTAGGCCAGTGCCACACGGGACAGCCCAAGGCCTGCATCTCCCAGATGGACCTAAGCCAGGGGACCAGGCTGGGAAGGCAACCTCGTGGGGACCTAGGAGGCCCAGGAGAGGGCGTCCTCTGCCTCACCATCTTCATGGAGCCCCATGCGAAAACCCCCCACAACTCCATTCTCTCCACTATCACAGCCTCAGAGTGGAGGGGAGCAACTAACTGCACTGGCACTTTCCTTCCCAGGTTCCCAGACCCGGCAAGAACCACCCAAGGCCTTCACTGCTTCATGGTGGCTGGTTACCTAGTCACTGCTATGGGGTCTCTCACGGCCCCTCACTGCAGGGAAACAAGTGTCACTGTCAACTACCACCGTGGTGGCTCAGGGGGGACCCAGGCTGGCTCTGGCTGGGGTGAAGGCCAGCCTCCCGTGATGCACACAGTCCCCCCCCCAAACACTCAGTACACAACATTCACTCACACTAACACACTCACATACACTCTCACACACACAGACACACACACAATCTAGGAGCCCAGGCCTGAGAACTGGGGCAAAAGGACTGATCTAGTACAATTTCTAGTCGTCTACTCAAAGAGGCAAGAAGACTGCTCGGGGTGATTCCTGCTCCCGGCACAGGCGGCGCCCACAAGGGTGCTCTCAACCTGTGACTGGCCGCTGACCATCAGCTGCTGCTGGACAAAGGCTCCTTGTGCTGGACATAGTGGCCGGGAGCGCTGTCCCCGGGGCTTGCTTTTGCCTCTGCACACACACCCGGGTTTGTACCTACCGCCAACTGGGGAGCGCTTTTCCCTGAGCGGCTGCAGATTAGAACCCCCGGAGCCCTCCACTGCTGCCCACGAGAGGAACCGCGCCTCTCCTCTCCACCGGCCTGAGCCCAAACTTCACTTCCAGATACCCTGGGCCGCGCAAACTGTCACATTCGGCTTTCCCTCAGCCTGTGTCAGAACCTCCGCCTCACCTGGGTGCGCGCCTCGGGTCATCCCCAGGGGCTATGAGGACCCCCGACCTGGACAGGGAGCAGGTGGCGCGGGCGGTGGTGATCTCGGACGGAGAGCGGGCGGCGCCGACCCGAGCGTCCCTCACCCCGGCACCCCCGGCCTCGAGGGTCCTCAGCGCGCCCGCCCGCCCGCCCGGCCCGGCCCGGCCCGGCCCGGCCCGCGGAGACTCACAAAGCGGCGCACGAGCGCCCGCGCCCGGCTGCAGTCCATGGTTCCGGCCAGGTCACGGCCCGGCGCGCTGCGGAGGCGGCGGCCGGCCCGCGGCGCTCATGCCCGGCCCGCTGCTCTCACGCCTGCCGCGCTCCCCGCGCTCCTGCGTCCCGCGCTCTGGGCGGCCCGGCCCGGGGCGTCACGCCGCGGTGCGCATGCGCCGCCCGGCCCCGCCCCGCCCGGCCCCGCCCCCGGCCTCCCGCGCTTCCGCCTCCGGGCGCGCGCGACCCTCGCCGCAGGACTCGATTCGGACCCCCGCAGGGCGTCTCCCCTAGTTGCCTCGGGCCTGCGCAGCGCCGGGGCTTGGGACCGGGCGCGATCCTCAGGTGGCCGCTGAAGCGGCCCCGCGGCCCCTGGCTTCCAGGGGCTCGGCCCCCGGGCTGCGGGGCCTGGGGACGAGTCCGCGGGCCACCCCACGAGAAAGTTGGGCCTCCGCGAGGAGCCACCGTCCGGCTTCCAGGATGGATTGGAGTCCCCAGGGACCCCAGCACCCTGCCTTGTGCACCGTTGCTTGAGAAACCCCTTAGCGCCCAAATGTCTGCCCAGGTTGCCAGAGAAAAGGGTACTGACTACGTTTTAGATTGGACACGGCACCACGATCAAGGGCCGGAACTGCAAGGGCCCCTGGCCGGAGGCGGCCATCCATCTGCTCCTCTGTCCTACCACTAGCTCTGTTCCCACAGGGGACAAGGAGTCACGAGGGTCCTCCTCCCCCAGCCTCTCTAGGGGCTTCCTGGCTGTTCCTCTGGGGCTTGGCACCCTTTCCCGCACCATGCTCGCAGGCTCTGGGAATGGATGGCATACCCCAGGCCTCCTGCTGTCAACCTGTGGGGGTGGCCCTCCACGTTTCCTGGGACCGTGATGTAGCACCAGGTGTCTAAAGACTTCCAGGCCCCGATGGCTTCCTCCAGACCTAGATTAAGTTTATGGCATGCACAGGGCAGCCTTAGGAGGGCACAGCACACAGGGTGAGGGGCCAGGTAGGGGCTCTGGTTTCCCAGAGGTATTGGTTAACCCTCACACGTGGCTCACACTGTTGGGTATGTTGCTCACACACCAAAAACTGAGACAGGAATCGACGTTAGATGTAGGGTGACCTTTATGTCTCCGGAACTGAGTAATGAGTCTAGGGACAGAGGAGGCTAAGAGTACCAAAGATTTACTGAGAGGGCTCCTGAGCAACAGGAGGTTGTGGAAGAGGATATTTTATACAAAGAATCACAACATGGGCACCACATGGGTCAAACTACACGCAACCCAGGGGACCGGAAGTCACCTAGCTGGAACTGATGAGGAACTGAAGAGCTTCTCTCCAAAATGGGCATGCAGGAGGATGTTCTACTCACCCACTTCTGTGTCTGGTCGTATCTGGGCCACTGGACCAGTGTGCCATCAGACTGCACTCCGCAGCTGCTCTGTTGCTCTGGGGAGGCCCACAGGCCTAGCCTCCCATCTCCATCCTGGCCCTCTCCAGATGTGCTTGCAGCTGGTCTTGTGGTTTCCTCTTCTTCATGGACTCTCCAAGGGCCCACCCTCTGCCTGCAGTTGATTCAGTCAGACTGAACTGTCTGCAACCCTGGAGGCTGCCCGGCTCCTCCCTGTACCACTGTCCACAGTAGGGTGCACCCTGGCCTCTTCCAGCTGCCCTGTCTAGCCATGACCCAGTAAGCACCGGGGCAGCTAACTTTGGAGACCCCAGTGATTCTTCTGTCCATCAATTGGCTTAAAACAAATTCAAGCTAATGGATTCTGAGCAGCATTGTTGGGAATGGTCTGGGAAAGATTTCCCCACTCGAAAGGGAAAGAGGGGGTGTGTCCACTTGCCAGCTGGGTGTTCTCTGAGGTGAGGTACAGCCTTCTTGTGGCCCTGTGGAGCAGCCTGTTGGTGGGACAGCCTTGTGGAGAGATGGGAAGAGTCTGGGCCCTCAACCCTCTGTGTCTGTCTGCTAGTCCCCAGCCCTAAAGCTGTTCTTGGAAGAGGTAATAAATCCCTGTATGTCAAGGAAGCAAGTGGGCTTTTCTGTTCCAACAGTGTCAGCAGCTTCATCTTACGAAAACGAGACCAGCACAAGTCTACTAAAATGACCAGAAACCAAGCTCAGCCTGTAAGAAGTTGCTGTGTAACAAACCAGCTGCAATGTAGGTGCTCTTATGGGACAAGTCCTTCTTGCCAGGGAGCTGAGGGGAGGAGGGAGGCTGTGTTTGTTCTGCAGGCAGCCAAGCTCTTCTGGGCTCTGGAGTCTTGGGTGCATGTACACGGGAGCACACACACAGGTCCTTGGTCTGCAGGACCTGTGTTGCTGCAGCATGCTGGCCACCTATGCCTGGGACTCCTGCCACCAGACATCATGAGATGCCCAGTACGTGTTATGCAGCCTCCAGGGCTCTGCTGGGGAGTCCCAAATGGCAGCCTCTGCCACCCTCAGTGCCAGTGAGCTCCAAGACCGAGCCAGGTCCCCAGGAGAGGGAAGCAGTTTTGATTCCAGATAAAAGGAGGCCATCCAGAATGGCTGTGTGGAGGCCCCAGGCCAGCAGAATGAAGAGCCAGGTTCATCTCAGGGAATAATCCACCAAGAGCAGCTTAACAGGCTCGTGGCTTGAGCTGCGAATAGCACATGCATGAGTCCCACTGGGCGGCTTGGACCGTGATGGTGGGAGTAGTGGTCGTGCGTGTGCCACATACCACTTACTGGGGAAGGGAGGCCACTGCCAACCTCGGGGTCCACACAGGAGCAGAGCAGAGGGACCAGAGGGAACTCAAGTGGGACAGGGAGGGAGAGCAGGCCCTGGCAGCAGCCCTCGTGGGGTGGTTGACTGGGGCCCGAGACAGCTGTCGCCTGCCCAGTGGTGAGCATCCACAAGATCATCTCCTGCAGCCTCTGGTCTCGGGGTGCATCCCACCCACCCACACATGGCTGCTTCACAGTGCAGTGATGAGGCACAAGCCCCAACACCAGTGATGAGATCATGGGCTTGCAGCCACGTCTCAGGCAGCACCGACAGCCAGCAGTGCCTGTGGGATCTTCATCCATGCCCTCTGCTTCAGGAGATGCAGGTGAAAGCAAAAGACATGGCTTCACTAAACTCTAAGCTGAAACTGTCATCAGTCAGGGCCAGGCCTGGAGAGGTTGGTGAGGAAGACAGCTGCGGCTGAAGGCATTTGTCTTAAAGGTCAGGCCTCTGGGCAGAGGGAAGGCTCCAGCCACATAACATACTTCCCCTAGGGATGTACAGCAGTGACTGATATTCTAAAAGGTACCCATCACCTTTGGTTGAAAGCCTCTCAACCTAGCCCTTCTAGGAATCCTTGCTCAGTCCTGGTGTGCTTGTGCAGTGGCTTCCCTAGGGGGCCCCCTTAGTCATACAACCTAAGCAACTATATTTATACTCCTACTGTTTTACCGCAGTTGTCCCACCTCATACCCAGTCTGTGACTTCTTATTGGGTCAGTATTGCCTAAGAAATTATACTGCTAATCTTAATAGTTAACTATAATTTATCTTGTTTTATTCACAGCATGGTTTTATTCTATGAAACTCCCTTGAGAAGTAGGTTCCCTGGGCCCACCAACTCAGGACCCCTTTTGTCTCTGTTTGCTTTTTCTTTTTTTTGGCGGAACCAGGGATTGAACTCATGCCCTTGTGCTTGCCAAGGAAGCACTTATTCCACTGAACCATCTCCCCAGCCCTATCTCTCTGTTTTCTTTCTCTCAATAAATACTTCCTCTTTAACCCTAGTGTTACTAGAAATCATTCTTCTTCTTTTTTTTTTTTTTTTTTTTTTGTGTTTTTGAGAAAAGACAAAACACTGAACACTATGCAGTTCAGGCTGGCCTTAAACTCACTTTGTAGCTCAGCCTGGTCTTGAACTCACAACAATCCTCCTACCTCAGCCTCCCAAGTGCTGGGATTACAGGCCTGCACCACCATGCCCGGCTTATTCATCAATTTTAGAGAGTAAGGACTCAGTGTATAAGAGATCTAGCAGGTTGGGAGTTACATTTCTCTTGTATCATCTGGGTCATTGGCAGTCCTATAATACTCCTAGATCATACGCCCTGTATTTCTCAAAGTGACTTGAGAAATCAAGTGGCACATGGAAGCTAAGCCCAAGGTTGAGAGCATAAGGGGACTTGGGTCTGGTGGATAGGACCTGGCCAGGAAACTAGTCTCCTGGAGTCTCAGCCTCTCCCTGGGACACCACACCCTCTGTTGGGTCACACCGAAGTCCAGGAGCACTTCGACCATGTCCCCCTGTGCTGGGCGTGGAATTCTTCGGCAGAAGGAACTGAACTTGATTCTGGGCCCCACCACTTCCAAGCCTTGGTGTCTGTGCTTTCACCCTCCAGCCCTTCATTTCCAAAGTTCACAGTGTCCTTTCTCAGTGACAAAAGAATGTGCCCTCTCATGGTGCTAGCTCCTCCCTGTTGCCATGAGGGTCCTGGTTGTCCCTAAAGCCCTTGGGCTGAAGGCTTGGTCCCCAGTTGATGGCACCTGGGGAGGTGAAGTGAGGTAGAAGGAGGAAGGTCACAGGATGCATGTGCAGCCATTCTCTGCTCCCAGACACCTGAGGTGACCTTGATGTACTGGCCCCCAAGTTCTGCAGGACACAGACCCAAAAATGCCCGGGGGCCAAAGCAAACATGCCCTTCTTTGTTGACTATCTTAGGTATTTTGTTGTTGCAACAGGAAGCTGACTCACGCACTCCAGCATTTTTTGGGCACTACAGAGTAAAATTCCCGAGCCTCAGTTGTAGAGTAACAGCTCCCATGGAAATTTCCCAACAATCGTGTTTTCCCCAGAAACTTTTCTCCTTTGGGTCCAGCGGGCCTGAGGGGGGTCCAAGCTCAGTGGTTCCACAACCTAGGTGTCTGTGGCAGAGTGAGCACTACCTGCAGGGTCCTAGTGCCATCCTCCTGTGCTCCAGTGCTGCATGGGGCCCCTGGGGTGAGCTCAAAGAACCAGGAGAAAGCTAAGGGACCCCAGCTCCAATTTGGTGACTCAAGGACCAGGTGACAGCAGAGGGGCTTGAAGGAGGCATGGACAGAGCCCGATGCCTCAGTGCAAAGTCGCTCTGCAACAGCATGGCCCCCTCTACCAGATGCTGTCCCTGGAACATGTGATTGAAATCCCATGCCCCTCAAGCCTGAGGGGTGGCCCCTCTGAGTTACTTTTGAAAATCTAGTTTGCCTTGGTATTTCATAGGTGTCAGAAAAGGGAAAAGGTTATGTTTGGTTATAACTCTTACTCCAAAATACGTGAAGAGGATCAAGGTCAGTCTCAGAGCAAGGTTTAGCACAAGCTCCACTTGAGAATGACTTCTCAGTCTGCCTGGGTCCACTGCTGGGGTAGTGCATCGGCTCCTCTCACAGCCCCTGACCCAGACTCTGAGATTCTGTCTGCTTCCCCAGCCTTCCTTCTCGGAGCTCTTCTGGCCTCAGGCTAAGGAGGGGTCGGTCCTGGCCCCTCTGCAGGCGACCCAGAGTGCCCCCCTCCCCGGGGGTTCGTTTCCCACCGGTCCTGGCACCAGGCAGAGGTGGCCTATTCCCAGATACAGCCAGCCAGCATCCAGCAAGCATCTCAGGGTCCCATTTTCCCTTGATTATTTTTCAGCAAGACAACATGAAAAGAAAACCTGCTATGAATCTTTCTTCTTTCCTTGTTTGCTTTTTATACCCTCTTCTGCCCTGTCAGTTCTCCAGGGCCAAGGATTTTTAATTCCAGTTTTCTTTAAGATAAACAAAGTCTCAAATCACCAATGCTGTGATGGAGGTATGTGTTGTATTCACCTAACAGAAGCTTCGGTACAGATCGTTCCTGTTCCTCTCCAGAAGGAAATGAAAGTAAGGGTCAGAGTACAGGTTGGACAACAGCTAGCAAAGTGTCGCTATCCACGGTACTATGTACCTCTGCTTGAAAAAGTTGCGTGGGGTTTACATGGTATGACTTTTTGGGTTTGTTTTAAAGACAGGGTCTCCTATGCAGCTCAGGCTGGCCTTGGGATCACTTTGTAGCCCAGGCTGGTCTTGAACTCATGAGGTTCCTCCTGCCTCACCCTCTTGAGTGCTGGGATCACAGGCTTGTGCTGCCAGACCCAGCTACATGCTATGACTTCAAAAGATGTTCTATCACAGAAACCTCTCAGAAAACTAGGAAAATGGTCTCTCATGCTCCTTTGCTTTTGAAAATGAGGCGATAAAATGGGAAGATATCTCAGTTTCCCTTGAAATATCTTGATGGGACCACTATGAAATGGCTCTGAGCAGGATTCATACTGACCAATCAGCTTTTCATGTCTAGCTTGGGGTCTGCCCACAACCTAGGGCCTTGTCTGGAGATGGGCAGGGGCCTCAGTCAGTGACCCTCTGCGTGCCACTGGCTGTAACTATCGGAGGCCTGTAGAGAAAAGCAAAGGAGTGGACAAGGCCACAGCTAGGGCGTTATGGTGTGTCTAGTTGTCCCCCCAAAGCCTCATGTAGTCACAGGGTGGGGACTTCTAGAGTTTGTGATTGCTGTCTCAGCATGTCCTGGTGCGGAGCCAGCGCAGCAGGTCTGGGGATGGAACCCCAGGCCCCTGCGTCTGCTTGCAGGTGCTTTAATCTGCTCAGCCATTTGGCCAGCCCTAGAAATTAATGGTTTTGAAGATAGTCTGCTAAGTGAAATACACCTGGTGCAAAAGCAGTACTTCAGGGCTCCACCTGAGGGGTCCTAGGTGCCCCCGAATCCACAGAGCCAGAGGGTGGGCCACGGGGTGGGCAGGGCCACAGGCACAGCTGTCAAGTTGACACAGATCCTCCAAGAGTGTGCGTGCAGGTGTGCTGGGCACTGCTGGCTTAAAAGCGGTCAGAACAGGAACTCTCTCGTACACACTGCTTACACTAGAAGGGGGAATGAGGGATTCCAGAACAGAGAGAAGTATGTGCTAGTGTTCACTTACCCTGATTTTAATCTGAGTTCAAAGCTCATGAGGAAAAACCTTTTTTATTAGCACATGGTAATTCTGCATTAGGCTTCTGTGTAAACATCACACGTGCGCACGCACTCCCACCCCGCAGCACCCACGAGCAACCCTACACGCACTCCCACCCCGCAGCACCCACGAGCAACCCTACACGCACTCCCACCCCGCAGCACCCACGAGCAACCCTACACGCACTCCCACCCCGCAGC
>PVKA01018480.1:0-18597 GCA_004027165.1 Ctenomys sociabilis | reverse complement strand
CTACCTGGTCTGTCTGGATGAAACCTCACGTGACATGAGGTCCACCTGCAGCCTCCCTTCCTCTCCCTGTCTGCCGTGCTTCTCCATGTGGTCCTCTGCTGTGGACATCGAGGTCGGCTCAGATCTCAGCCACGCAAGTCCTGTATAGTGAAGCCCCCACTTTTCCTTGGGCTCCCTGGCTCACAGGGCATGGACTGTGTCCTGCAGACCACTGTGTCAGCGGCCAATGACCCCAGGAACTTGCAATTCAAATCCAGCCAGTATAACTTTGGAGTTGAAGGAAACCAGCAGAGTCCTCCCCGCATCCCCCAATTCAGTAGAGAGGGAATGCCCCAGTAGGCATGGTCACAATGCAGGGCAGAGGCCACAGCTGGGTGAAAGGGTATGGCTGTGCCCAGCAGCCACTGGTTGGGAGGCTGCTCTGTCCTCATTACTCAGTGGCAGTGGAGGCCTCCACTGGTCGCAGCCCCTCGAGTCCTGCAGGGTTCTTCCTGTGCCTCGACTATGTGCTTCCTTCCCTACTCTCCTGTGTGCTCTGGCCACTGCAGCCTTCTGATGGGGCTGACAGCTTGGCCCAGGCCTCGAAGCTGGCCTCGCCCGTGCTGTCACACCTCCCTGTGGGCAGTGGGCAGGTCTCAGGCGTGGGTCTCCTGCAGGCCAAGGCTGTGCACTGCCCCAAGCAGCAGAGCTCATTCTGGCCAGCACAGCCTGCTCCTGAGAGCCAGGAGGCCCCTTCTGCCCAGGCCAGGCCCATGGAGCTGCTGCCATGTGGCTGTCTTTCTGAAGATGGCATCAGGAGACAGAAACCTTTCCCAGTGGGGCTGCAAGAAGGTCAGGGAAGAGCGGGTCTCCCTGGAGTAATCCTTTAAGGGAATATCAAAGGTTTATTTTCTGCTGTACAACAAATGTGCAAAGAAAACTGTTTGCACCTTCCCCAAAGAGTGTTGACATGGTTTTAAAAGAAGGCAGAGCTCCTGTCTTCTGCCCTAGTCTCCAAATCCCTTTCTCCATGGCGATCACATGGGACCCTGCCTTTGCTTCCTTTAGTGCTTCCATCATTCTGAAGAACGCACTCACATCTGCAAGCTTTCTCAGTAAGATGCCCGCTGGCTGGGACGCTGCAGCATGGAGCTCAGTGGGCAGACCCCTCCCCTGCGGCAGCCCCAGAGCCCCAGGAGTCTCCCTCATCCACTGGAAAGGTGCTTCAGGCTGCTGGCTCCTGTTACAGTTTCAATTACCTGCCCTTCCCTATGCAACGCTTTCCATGGAAGACAATCACTCCCTCCCCTTCTTCTTGTCGTACTTGTTCACATTACCACCAATTCTTGCTGATTCTGGCAGTCATAAGCTTTCTCACGACATGATCAAACGTGAGCGTGGACAAGCACCACATCTGCCTGGGGTGACACCTGTCCTCTGTGATGTCCTCCCCACCTGGGATGGCCGTGTCCCCCACGTGCTCCCCAGCAACCTGGGACTCCTCCACCTCTCCTGTGAGTCTCGATTTCTGTCTCCCGGACCCCTCTTCTTTTGCTCCCTTGACTGGGGGCTCCATGTTCTCCATAGCTTCTTGGGAAAACATATGTTATGGCATAGGTCTGAAATGTCCCCCAAAACCTCACATGTGTGGAGGCGACTGGGTGGGGCCTGTGCTCATCAGAGAGCTGGCAAGCCAGCGCAGCTGCACCCCGAGGACGTGGCGCCTGCGGTGTGACGCTGGCGGGGCTGCCTTCTTATTCTCTGGCCCTTTCTCTCTCTCAGCTTCCCTCCAGGGTGAAGAGAGCATTTGTCCTCTGCCAGGCCCTGTGGCCATGCCCACTCTGACCATGGCACAAAGTCCTGAACCCACATAAACTCTTAGTTGCTCTGCAGGCACTTTGTCCCAGCCATGGGAAGCGGGCAGATGCAGAGCGTGTGGTGTGTGAACCAGCAGGGCTTTCCTGAGCACGCAGTGTGGATCAGCAACTGGGCGTGTTCAGCGCAGGAAATGTTGGTCTTGGGCCTGTTGAAGGTGGAAGAGCGAGTGAAGTCCTCAGTTTCCCAAGAGGCCAACATTCAAACAAAGCAACTAGACAGCAAAGCTCCAAACCCACACACCATGCTAGCAACACTGCTACACAGCGAGGTGCCTGGAAGTGCAGCAGAGAAGACAACAACCCAAATGGAAGGTTTCACACCAGGCAGCTAGAAGGCAGCTTCTACTCTGCGAGCGGGAGCCCCGAGGTTCATACCGGCAGCCCGGAGTCAGGTCTGGGCTCAGCTGGAGTGGGAACCACGGCACTGATCGCGGGTTATTACAGGGCTGGCTACACAGAATACGAGAGTTGCTTCATGTTCTGTCAGGCAGGTTCACATGAAGGAATTATTAGACAGGGCCATTCTGGGAAGGGGGTGAGCGGAGCAAGCGGTGTCAAGTGGGCCGTCGTCGACTGGGCCACCTGTCCCAGACTGAAGGCCTTAGCAAGTCAGAAACAATACATGGTTTTCTAACTAAGGGAAGCCCAAGCTGGACGCAGTCAGGTCGGCCCAGCACACTGTCAAAGAGAGGCAGACAGTCGAGGCCGCCTGTGTACAGGCGGCACGAGCGTGGTCTGGGCTATGTGCTGGTTTCTAGCTTCGCGATGATATGCTGCGAGCCTGCTGTGCTATGTGTGTCTTACAGGAGGGCCCAAAACACACACCAGTGTGGAGCTGGGGGTGCAAGGGGAATCTGCACAGTGCTTGAATTTCACTGTTAGTTACTAAATAGACAGCTGAAATGTCAAGCAAATGTCATTGTGGGAATTTCTTACAGCAATTTTTAGAAAGAATCTCAGTTTAGTTAAAAGAAATTGTTACAAATACTGAGTCCACTTAGTTTCAACCAAGTTTTACCACAAAGTGTTCCATAAAAATGACCTCCTGTTCTCCAAGCCACCACCACTTAGAAAGCCAGTGCAGGTCGGTGGTGTGGCTCAGCGGTGCGTGTTCAGTGGCACGGGGTTCCGACCCCGCTGCTGTGGTCTGGGTACTGACTCGACATCTAGATTAGAAGATTAAAAGTGAAGTCTTACCTAAAAACTGGTGAAACAAGAAACTTCATTAAAAAGGCATCAAATGCAGGCCCAAGTTCCACATATCTCATCTGGGATGTGATTAATAATAACGCAGACAGCACCTGTGCTTATGAACTTGGCAAACACGTGTCCTGCCAGTGGGGGGAGGCTGGGACTGGCGTGCCTGCCCTTGGTCCCCGCACAGGGCCTGCTTCCCGGGTGTGGCAGGGACCTGCTGCTCAGCCTGCCCTTGTGGAAGTGAACAGAATTCGGCTGTGCGTGGGCTTGCAGGATTCCTGAGCTTCCATGCCCATGGGGGTTCCAATTTTCCAATTTAGGATTTCACGTAAATTAGAAATAAAAGAAGAAAGTTTCAGCTTCCTGCTGTTGCTATTGCTGACACGTGGACACTCTGTGAGGACAGGAGTGGGGCAGAGTGTGTGCCACGGATGAGAGAAGCCACGCCTTGGTGCCTGCATCCCAGCGGGCTGACGCCCTGCCTCCCACCAGGACCCTTTCCACTCTCTTCCCTTTCTCTTCTCTCCCCAGTCCAACTGCCCCATTCTCCTGCTGTGGCCCACTGTGGCTGGCCATGCTGGGGACTGGAGTGTGGCCCGCGCAAGGTGCCAGGGCCTCGTGCCCTCTCCTGCATTGCCAGCACCGCAGCACCTATGGGCAGAGGAAGTGGCTGCTTGCTTGGAGGCCTGGGGGGCTGTATTGTTTGCTGTCCCACAACTACAGAACAACTTTACTGTCCTGTAATTTTGTTATGAATTTTACTATAAAAATCTAATCCTATTACCCTAGTTAGAGTTACTACATCAGCCATGGAATATTAATTAATCTGCTTGCTTTTATAGAAGAGAATACAACCTCTCATTTAATTTTTGGTATCTCACCATCCAGCCAAGCCCTACCTGTTTGGCCGGATTTTCTTTCTTTCATCAGCTGTTCTCTGCTCCCGGGAACATTCCTTCCCCAGGCAGGCACAGTTTGCTTAGGCTCAGGGGCTGACATTGTAGTGCTCCTCTGCTGAGTGTTGCCTTTCTCTCTGGGATTTCAGGAGGCAGAGCTCTGGGTTGGCTCCTGAGCCCCTCCAGTATGGGCCCCACCTGCTGGACCTACACCCATCTCTGTGCTGCCCGCAGTCACCGGGCCTTGCAGTAGTCCAGAGAAAGACTCAGCTAGGCCAGGCTGGCCCCAGGAGTGGCAGTCACGCGATCTGAGCGGCAGAGAGAGCCAGGGGGCCTTGAAGGCATGAGGGCTCCCTAGGCAGGGAACTGAGAACAGTCTGGCTGCAGGCAGCGAGAAGTGGGGACCTGGTTTCTGCATGGCAGGACCTCGCTTCACCCACAGCTGCAAACTCAGGTGAAGCTGCAGCCCGCCAGGCCCAGAGGAGCTCCCTAGGGCCTCTGGATCTGGGCACATCTGGGCTGTCTAACCTCCTGGTCAGGATCTGTAGCAGTGAGAAGCAAACATGGAGCCCGTGGCTGCCTTGTAGCACAGCTCTGTGCATTTCTTCCGGGAAAGGACCTTCACTAGTGAGGCAGGCCATGTAGCTGGGCCTGCTCCGGGCCTTCCTCCCATGCCCTCGCCAACTCTGCTCCCCTGCACTGCTGGCTATATGAGTGTCTTCTCCTCCACAGGGATGTCCAGCTCCCACAGGCCCTGGAGGAAGGTCCCTGTGTCCTCATGCATTCACTCCTTCCCCTCTTCCTCCCTCCCTTCCTTCCATCCTTCTTCTCCAGGGCAGCAAGGAATGCAGGTGTGTGGCCAGCACAGCTGGTCCCAGGGTTTCTTCCTCCTGGGCAGCGGGGAGCAGGTCTGACCAGAGTATATGGTTCTGCTGCTTAGAAGTATGGCTCAAAGACAGAGGTGGTGTTTGTGCCAGGCTTGGCTCACTCTCCCTGTGATGCAGACTTTCTGTGGCCGCATGGTCCCCGTGGCCACATGGCTGTCCACCGCTGCAGCTTCTAGTCAGGCTTGCTATCAAGCAACCATGTTGGTTTTCTGATTTATTGAACTTGGATTTATATTGTTTTGTAAAATAATAAGCTAGAAAAGTTTTGTTATCTGCACAGATTAACTAGGCTGCCTGTGTGGTGGCCTTGGGAAGATTAACTTCCTTTATCACAGAAGCAGGATGTGGTGCGGCCCTGCCACATGAGGGCATGTGGCAAAGTGTGGTTCTTCCTGCTAACGCTGCCAGGTGCCAGCGCCTCACCTTCTAGATCTGCAGAGCCCCAAGGCTTGTGGGAATGGAACCGACTGTTGCTTTCGCTCTACTGAGCTCCTTTTGGAGGCCCCCAGATGTCCCCGTCAGAGTCCAAGGAGGACACTATGTGGCTCGCTGTCTTTCCTGGTGCAGCTCCATCATCCAGCGCCTGGAGATGAGCTGATGGCAAAGCCCTGGGCGGGGGTCTGTTCCCTGCTGGCATCTAGCTAGACAGCCACATGCCCAGGACGGCCCCGCAGGCAGACCGCCAGACGCAAGTGCCAGGGACACTGAGGCTATGGAGCAGCTCTAGGTCTGCAGGGTGCACATACCTCAGTGGGATGGCAGGGTGTCTGTTCAGACAGCTATCTGTCCTGTCTCCCCCAGGACAGCCCTGCAGAGGGAGCTGTGGTTAGCCTGAGGGACGCAAGGTCGGGTGGCATCACTGTCACTCAGGGTCAGTGACCCTGCTTATCCAGGAGTCTCATCGAGCTTGTCTAGCATTCTGCTTACCCAACTCACAGGGAACCAAGAGCGGTTAATTTTCTTATGGTTGATATGAATTTGCCATCACCCTGGGACAGACGCAAGCTGTGTTTAGGGGTCCCTGGCACACTCAGACTCTACAGGAAAGAATTCCCAGCATATGACGCTAACCACGCGAGGACCTTCTTGGTATGGCTGGTGTCCCTGTGTGGCACCTGCCACCTCCACCATCAGGTGGCCCAGGCAGGGTGGGCTCAAGGCCCCTAATCTAGGAGACCAGCCTCCATGCTGCTGGCTTTGACATGGAATCAGGGTGGGCTCAAAAGCCCCTGGGGGAAGCAGGTACCACAGGGTTGGTCTCTGTTCCCCAAGCCCTCACCTCCCTTCATTCCAGTTCTCCAGCCCTGTACCAGCAGGCGGGAGTCTCGGAAGACCCAAGCATGGACGCCGGCAATGGAGATGGCAAAGTGTGGGAGATGGGAGCAGAGCCAGGTGCACAGTTCTGTGGCCTGAGCTCCTGTCTTGCCCAGAAGTATCGTCCCTTGGAAATAGACCTAGCCGTTTGGGTGCTGCAGGGGCTGATCAGTGAGTGGGATAGTGGAGCAGGGCTGCTATCCTTTTTTTAAAAATTATTTTTATTGAAGAACAAATAGCAATGAGACAGTTTCAAGACAAATTAACAGTACAGATTCGATAAATTAATACATTGCAAACTGTTTTCATAATGTTTTGGTGTCATACAAGATGCATACATGATATACTTACAGGCATTATTATAGCAGATGTCTCTAATCAGTGAATGAAGAGAGTGTAGCTGTATACTTATCCTATTTTTTTATACCTGAACTATATCACAGATTCAATAATTAATACTTTCTACCTTGTTATCTCCCTAGTGTTTGTCCATAGTACTAGAAGCCAACATAATATCTTGTCCAAAAACTGTTAGTGCAAATCTTGCTTCTCTTAGAATTATGCAGAAGAACGGCATATTTATCCTAACTGTACTCTTTATACACACACATCATGATTCTTCCTTTGTATACTTTTTTTTTTTTGTCTAGATCTGTCAGAGATGAGCACTCCATTGTCATTAAGCCAATTTAGGTGCCTGAAGTCAGTGACATAATCCAACACCGTGCAGCATTCCACAATAATAGTGAGTTATCTGAAGAAGTTGTTGGCTATAGCCATTTACAGCTCAACTTATTATTATGGCCCCACGTTATATACCTAATTTTTATACTATTCTGCTGGATGGTTAAGACTGACATAGATCAAGACCTGTATACCAAAAGATGTAGCTTTTGTTTCTGATGAGGTCATTGAAGTCCCCCCAGGGTCTATCTTGTAGTCCTGTACCTTACTCTGTAGATCCTTTGTCTGTGTCATCCATATGGATGAGTCACGACCAATGCTTGACCAATTTGCTCTCTATGAGAGCCTGAGAGAAAGTTTCCTCTCCATGTGACTCTCCCCAGGCACACTATAGAACTTTGATCTCTTTCCTCTGTGGATTCATAATCACCTTGATCAGAAAATTTGAGGCACAACTGAGTTTCATGATGTTGCAGTACAGGTTCTCCTATGCCCCGAGTCTTCACTGACCTTGAAAAGCTAGGGCCAAAATGTTAGCTGGCCTTGTGGCTCTTCTATTTCTCCAATTTTGATCTGTGAACTTAGGTTGTTAACCATCCAGAAGAAAAGCTGATTAGTACCCTGCAGCATATGCCGTTCAGTTTGCCCTATCTGACTAAATTGTCTTTAGTTGTTGTTGTACATTTCTATTTGTATTTCTTCTTTTGTCTTCTTATACTAGGGAGACTATACGATATTTGCACATATGTGTCTGGTTTATTTCACTTACGAGTATATGTTCAAGTGGCATCTACTTCAATATACATGCTTCAAGTTTATCATTCTTAATAGCTGAGTAATACTCAATTATATAGAAATACCACATCTTTTTCAACCATTCCCCGTGTGATGGACATCATGATTGTTTTCAAGATTTTGCTATCACAAATTGTGCTGCTATAAACACACATATATATATATCACTGTGATATAATGCTTTCAGATCCTAGGGCTGCTATCCTGAGCAGCCCATCAGGAGATTGGTGCTAGGCATGAACCACGCAATCAACCAGACCAGGCACTCTGATGCAAGTAGAGGATTTATTTGGGGCATCAAGCAGGCTGGCTGTCCAGCACACAAGACAGCAGTGAACAAAGGGGGGACAGGAGACTTCATAGGATCTTTTAGGGGGGTGATCGCTGGCTGGAACAGCTGAGGAAGAACTAGCCTTGGCAGGGCTACCTGGTCTGCAGCGGACCTTTAATGTCAACAAAGGAGAGTTTCTACGGTTGCCTGGCCAGGTCAAAGTCAGGTGAAACTGTTCTGTGGTTCTGGGTTTAGCTCTGTGTAGGGCCAAGGGGGAGAGAGTTGGGGGCAGGGTGCCTGGGAAACTTTGAATCCTGGCCTATCAATGAAGACCCCTGGAGCTGAACCCTCTTAGAATCAAAGCTGTGATGAGTTCCTTGAGGCAGGGTGACACCCCACAGGTACCCCTCGCAACCAAGCTGCTTGTTAGGCTACCCCTCACAGGGAGAGGATGGCACAAGAGCACACAGGCTGCCGGTGGGGACACCCAGCCCCCACATGGGAGCCGCCGAGCTGAGGCAGGAGTGGCAGAGGCCAGAAGGTGGAGACCTGGGGAGGCAAGGCAATCTTGAGGCAGAGCTGGACAGGACCAGGGTCACCCTGGGTGTCCCCGTCAAGCAGGTGCAATGGTGGAGATGGCACGGGGAGCCCCTCGGGGAGCTGTGCTGGGCACATGACCCCTGTACAGTAGAACCGCAGCTTGCAGGTCTGGCAGGACTGTCCAGCTGCACGCAGCCGGCCCTCTGTGACTCCGGCCTAACTGGAAAAGGAGGGCTAGTGGTGGTGGCTCTGGTTGTGCCTCAGGCCTCGGTGGCCCTGAGGCCTGGGTCCCTGCTTTCCTGCTCTGCTCTCCAAGTGGCACAAGACCCCTTCCCAGCCAGCTCTAGCCCTCCAGTGCTGCTTAGGGTGGGAGGTCTGGCGGAGCGCTCCCCACATGACCTCCTGGCCTCCGTGTCTCCTCCAGTGCCCACCAGACACTCCTCCTCCTTCCTTACTTATACATGGACAAGTCACAGTTGTGTCAAACTGCGCGTGACCACAGTGTCACGATTTTATTGCCACATGGGGTAGTTCAACCAAACCGAGCAGCACATCCTTGAACACCACGCTCTTGGGAGTGAGAACAGTTGACATCTACTCTCAGCAGCCCTGAAGCACACAGGGCTCACTTCCTTTAATCTACTTCTCACAGGTCAGGACCAGGTCTCTGGCCAGAGAGCTCAGCAGATTAAAGCACCTGCTTAGGCAGAGGCAGGGCCTGGGATTCAGTCCCATTGTGCTGTGCCAGCCCTGCCCCTGGGGCGAGCTCAGATGGTGACTGAGACTGGGCGTGTGGTGCTCGCCTGTAATTCCAGTTTGGGAGGCTGAAAACAGGACAATCACTATGAGTCCAATCTGTGTAGTGAGACCCTGCACCAAATACGTAAAAATAGATTTAAAAAAATAAAAAAGAAAGCAAATGTCCCAGCCAACAGGCAATCTGCAGAATGACATGAGAGAGCAGTCAAGGTGGGGGCAGAGTTCAACGAAGAGCAGCAGGGAGGAAAACGGGCAGAGGCTTGGACAAGGAGCCTGGAAGTCCGAGGCTTTGGGTGCCTCCCCAGCGGGGCCGGGCAGGCCGTGTTTGCGGTGCTGGCTGTGGGGAGACAGCGCTGCACTGCTATGCAGGGTTCCGGGTTCTCCCGGAGCAGGGTGTGCAGAAGGTAAAGAGTGGGTGTGGAGGGACAGTTGTGGGGACTCAGCCCCTCCACCAGCAGAACCAGAACTCACTCAGCCCTCAGCCGCCTTGAGAGGTGGTTCTGAGAGAGGAAAGGCGCGGATGCAGACCGTCTGTCTCTGTCGTCAGTGTCTTCCACCTTCAAGATGACAAAAACCCCAGATGGGAAACTCCAGGTGCGCCCTTCTAAGGCACTGGGCTAGGCCATATTTGCGTTCTCTTAGGGGAATCACTGCTTCTCTCAGTGGAACTCACACCCAGGTCCCCTTCATGCAACAGCCTGTGCAGTCTGTGTCAGAGCCACGCTCTTCTCTTAAAAAAGCACACGGGTTCCAGTAACGCACACCGCTGCTGTGTCCAGCCCTGTTGACCCAAGAAGATCCACAGTGAGCCCTCATTCTCATTTGTGACCATTTATCTGAGGCTGGAGTCACATAGACTCTGTCACAGTGAGGGTGTCATACTTGCTGCTCTTCCTCAGCTTCTTCCCAGACCTCACCCTGCCCCACTCTGCCTGTTTCTCAGTAGAGCTCAGTGAGGGGAAGTGGAATGCGTGGTCAGTCACTTGAATCAGTATTTCTCTAGTTCACTGTGAGGCTGATTCCCAGCCATTCGCTTTCTTTTCTTTTTAAAACCATTTATGTATTCATTTATTTAAATATTATTTATTTAAATAAATTGCAATGATCCTCCTGTCTCAGCCTCCCTGAGTGCTGGGATTACAGGCATGTACCACCATCCTTAGTTTCAGTGGCTTGCACAGTGCACCCAGGGTTCTGTGGCTGGTACAGAATGAGGTACCAGGGATTGAACCTGGGTTCTTGCACTTGCCAGGCAGGTACTTACTCCAAGCTGTCTCAACAGCCTCGATTATCTTCTGAGCTAATTATTTGGACATCTTGCTACTGAGTCATTCATTGGTGAAGCCTCCGTGTGTCCCTTGGCCTCTTGTCACATGTCTAGCAGATGCAGTTAGGGTTAGCGCTTGCCTTTTACCTATCAGTTCTTCTTTGTTAGAAGTGTTAGGTTTTTATTTTGTTTTTAATGTATTTAGTGCAAGGTCTACAGGGTCTCACTACACACATTGGACTCATAGTGATCCTCCTGTTTTCAGCCTCCCAAGCACTGGGATTATATGCACATGCCACCACGCCCAGTATCAATCACCGTCTCAGTGCACCCTGGGGACGGGGCCAGCACAGCATGTCAGGGATTGAACCCCGGTCCCTGCATCCGCCTGAGCGGGTGCTTTAATCCACTGAGTTATCTGGCTGGCCCTGAGAATGTTAGGTTTTTGTAATCAAATCTGTTGAGTTGTTTTCTTTTGTTACTTTTCAGTTTTCTGTTATTCTTGGAAATATTTTTTTTTTCCAGTTGAGAATGACACAGCCTTCTTTTCTTCTAACATTTTAGGGTTCTACTTAAAGTTTGCTTTACTTTGTACCCACCTTGGCGTCTGGGACGATCTGACTGGTGCTGGGTGGCAGAGCAGCTCCTGCCCTCCCCCACGGCTTTCCTGCTACTTCTGGCATAAACTGAGGGCCGCCCACATCTGTCGGCGGTCTGCACTTCCTGGCTGCCCGGGCCCACGCAGTGTCAAGCTGCTTCAGTGACTGTGCTTTTCTCCATGCCGACGGACTCCTTGCTGCGCATCCTCTCCCTAACGGACTCCCAGCTCGTGGCTGTCGTTCTTTGCTATACCCTGCTGACTAGATTTGTGTGTCTGCAGAGATTTTGTATCAGGATGACCCGCATGCTCACCTTGGTGCTCAGGTGTCTGAGGGGGTAAGGCTTTGCCAGGGAGGCAGCAGAACCAGAGGAGGCTGGATCCACAGCCTGTCGAGCATGGCAAGACGGTGGGAAGTTACAATACTCTGAGAAGACTGCCTTCAGGGTGTGTGGTCAGCAGGCCTGGCTGCCCTGGGCTCTGGGGCTGGGCCCCAGGGCCAGCCCTGGACCCAGTAGCCAACCTGTGGGACCTCTTATCTCTCCCATCCCGAAGCTGATTGAGCAGGTGTCCAATGGCTCTTATAATTAGCTTAGGTAAAAGGAAAAGCAAATCAAATTGCATTTCCCATACGAAGACTCCTGGGCAGAGGATCATGGAGGATCATTAAGGCATATGGCACTTCCCACAAGCTCATTTGTTCTTGTCTTGTACCCCAAAGTTCAAGCCCAAACTGGGAGAGGCACACTGTGATTCAGCTGAGCCAGACATCTCTGTCAACAAGTGGTACCATGACAAGAAGAGAGTCACTCTACCCTCCAGCGTGTGCAAGTTCTGATGAAGGGTTTATAATGTAATGTCAATGCAATGTAATGTCATTGTGATCAGGGTGTCCCTTACTCCTCGTATGGTGCAGGCAGGAAGCTGTGTCACGTTCTCCCACTACTGTGAGCCTGGTCCCTCCAGAGGGATAGTGGGGTCACTGCTCCAAGGCTGGACCTAAACACCAGCAGAATATCCACCGTCTGTACATCACTTTATAAGTTCATGTACAATGTTTTCTTCCCCGAACATAAATTTTGTTATTTACCTTTTACTAGAAAGCATTTTCAGGGAGATAGGCTTACCTGTTGTTAGGGCCCCTCTCTGTGGAGCCACAGGCCTTGGCCTTATGCCAGCTGTCCCACCTCATGTGCCACCATCAAGGGCCACCTGTGTTATGTGTGTCAATGCTTTGTTCCCCTGGGTATCAGGATAAGATCCCTGGGAGGGAAGGGGCAACATTGTATCTGTCCATGCCTCAGCTGATGGACAGCTGTGCTGTTTCCACTTTGGATCATTGTGAATGAGGCCATTGTGAAGTTCCTATGGGGTGTGTGTGTGTGTGTGTGTGTGTGTGTGTGTGTGTGTGTGTGTGGCTGGTGGGTGTGTACGTTCCTGTCTGGGCTCCACAGCTCAGAGTGTGCTACACAGGGACTCTGTTTAGCCTTTGAGGAAGTCTAACCCTCTGCAACAGGGTGGCTGCCGTGTGTTCCCACCAACAATGGACAGCCTCACCAGCACTTGTTATCATCTGCTTTTAAAAACTGTATTCATCTAGGCGAGGGAGGAGGGACCCAGTGTGGGCTTGGCTTGAATTTCTCTGCTGATTGTGGGTGCCAAGCGTCTGCTCCCGGGCTGTCAGCTAATCATGCCCTCCTGCTGGGTGAATGTCTACCCAGAGCCATTGCTTTGCTCTTTTTCAAAAACTTTTACTAGTACGTGTTTGCAGCGCACAATGATTGCATTCCATGCTGGAAACTGGTACATGTACATAAGCCATTTCAATTCTTTTTTTTTTTTTTAAATGTATTTGGTATAGGGTCTTGCTATGCAGCCTGGACTTGCAGTGATCCTCCTGTTTTTAGCCTCCCCAGTGCTGGGATCACAGGTTTGCACTACCGAGCAGGTTCGGTGGCTGGCCCAGTGCGCCCGGGGCAGGGCCAGTGCAGCGTGTGGGGTCCGGGATTGAACCCTAGTCCCTGCCCGAGCTTAAGCAGGTGCTCAGTGTCCTGAGCTATCTCACTGGCCCTTTGATTCTTTTTTCCGTTTCCCTCCACACTTGTACTTTTCCAGCATGAGGTTCATTCATTTATCTTACAAGGTCTTATAAAGGTAGCTGTCCTGTTCACAGACTGAAAACCAGGAGAGTGGGCCAGAGACCACCTGGATGCACAAGACAGCGCTGGGGCGGGGGCCGTTCAGACACAGCTCCTCCCGGGGTCATGGTATTTTCTCTGTCTCTTTTCCAATTCTATATGCATTGAGTAACCATTTTTTAAGAGTAGTTTTATCTTTTTCTTCATGCATTGTGTGGCTTCTCACAGTCTACAGCCAATTCCCTGATCAGATCTATAATGTGCAAAAGCCTTCTCTGACCCTCTGGATGACCTTCCTACTTTCCATATAAGCCAGCTTTCCTAGCAGTGGGACACAACACGCAGCACTGGCAACTGAAGGGTGCATAGTCTGGGGGTTCAGTTCATGGTTGCCTTGTTCCATGGCAGAAAGAGCAAGACAGGGGACCTGGTGGGGGCTATGTGTTCACACCATGGCAGCAAGAAATAGAAGCAAAGAGCCAAGACAAGGATACGCCCTGACAAAGCCCAGCCCATGGTGACCACAGCCCCCCTTCTACCAGCACACAGACTCCTGAGTGGATCCATCCCAGGATGCGTATGGCACCCCCACAATCAAGTTGCTTTCCAGAGCTTCCCCTCAGATGACTGTGGGGGCATTTTAGGTCTGGTCAAGTAAGTGGGGCTCACCCTCTACACAACTCTGCATGTGGGGCTCTGGGTGTGACCCCAGAGGAACCCTAAAGGGGTCTGAGTCCAGTTTACTGAGCTGCGCTTCAAGGTGGCAGAAGACAGCAAAATCAGTAACAGCAAAAGCCGGGAAAGCATGGCGTGGTGGCACAGGCCTATAATCCCAGCACTCGGGAGGCTGAGGCAGGAGGATTGCTGTGAGTTCGAGACTAGCCTGAGCTACAAAGTGAGCTTAAGGCCAGCCTGAACTGCATAGTGAGACCCTGTCTCAAAAAGCCAGGAAAGAGTGAGCTTCTTTTCCTCCCTTGAACTGTACACAGCCTACCCATCCACAGCATCTCCATGCCCTCCTCTGCACAGGTGGGGAGGTTTACACAGTAAACAAAATACAGACCTTGTGCACAACTGTAAATTTAGCACTGGGGAGGCTGAGGCAGGAGAATTGGAGTTGTGAGTTCAAGACCAGCCTGGGTTACAAAATGAGCTAGCATGAACTACATAGTGAGACCCTGCCTCAAAAATAAAAACAAAACAAAGAAACAAAAAACAACTTAGTTAAACTTTTCAAGTTGATGTAATGAACACATCCTAGAGGGATAAGAATATGTCCTCTATACGCTGGGATGGAGAACTCGAGTTACTTAGTTGGGCTTCTCATGTATCAACTATAAAAAGGATCTAAACTACTGAAGCCATATAATTTTCTTTTCTCCTTTTCTAGTTCTTGTTTGCTGTGTTTTCTTATTTCGTGTGTGTGTGTGTGTGTGTGTGTGTGTGTGTGTGTGTATCTTTCTGAACTCACAATAACCCTCCTGCTTCAACCTCCCGAGTTCTGGGATTATAGGGGTACGCCACCACACAGTGGTTTTTCTCTCCCCCTCCCACAGAGAAACATGCCTCAGTGCTTACTGCCCTCTCACATCTGTTAGGAAAAGATGACGGCGTCAGCCTAGGCAGAGCCGTCCATCTCTGCTGGTGTTGCAAGCCACCTTGAAAGGACCCAGGACGTGCTGGCCTTAGTGCGTCACCCTTCTTTCTCTGCTATTTGGGGCTCACCCTCCCCTTTGGTGGCCACTTTCCTCTTCCAGTTTGGGTCTCCATCCTCCCATTCTCAGATGTTTGTGGAGAAACTTGAGTTCCCCTTGAAGGGCCAGCGCTGCTCTTGACTGTCGCAGGGACGAGGCCACAGGTTCTGGCTGGGCCCGGCTGTGGCAGGTGAGCTGGGGAGCCTTGCTGCTGTCCTCCTGGGTGGCTGCCACTCTGTAGCCCAGACACAGGGCCTCTCGTGGGCCACCAGCTCCCTGCAGTCAGCAGAACCGCGCACCTTCACTTTCTGTGGCAGTCTTCCATGGTCTGGTGGGCTCTCAGGAACTCTCTACCTCTTGGGAGACAGTTGTATCTGCTCAGTGCCAGCAGCTGACCTGGAGAGAGATTCCAGGCCTCTGAGGCCCCTGGTGCCAGAGAGAAACTGTATATTTATTTTTTCAATGGGCTGAAGACAAGGGACCAGTTCATTAGATGAAATTACATGCATATGACAGTGCTTTGTTCTCCCAGAGCTAAATGACTCAGGAGAGGAATTTCTCTTGGTCAGCTTTTTCTAAGTGCTTCTGGGATTTTGTTGTTATTGTAGATCTTGAGTACTGGAATGACCTGGAGCTCACCCTTTCCTTTTTATTTCACTAAATTTACTTTCTCATTTTTTAAGGCAAACTTGATCAGCATCTTGGATAGTATGTGATACATTATTCATAAAGCTGGTTAGAGTAAGACAATTTATGCTAGCCATTTTCTGTGGACTTTCTACTGAGAGCACAAATGTCTTTTCAGTCCAAATGCTGATGAGGTGTGCCCGTGAGTAAAACACGGGTGCCACAGAAAGCACTCTGCACCCACTGTCACTGTGCTGTCTCTTTCTGCAGCAGCTGTGCTTCCTGGCGCAGCCAGAGAGCTGGGGTTCCAGGGCGACATCAAGCTTCCTACTGACGAGGCTGTGAGGCCACAGACTTCAGAGGCCAACGCCTCCAAGTTGGCGATCCCTCAAGCTTCTGAGCGGCATAGTGCCCACCGTTGTTCTTCTAAATTTTCTCAAGGACTTCCCTACTTGACAGCTGTTAAAATCAGGGATGCCCAGAGTGCTATGTGGCTGGTGACACAAGGCCCTGGCACTTCCTAAGGATTTTGCAACATTTATTCCTCAGGAGCACACAGCCGTGGAGTGTGGTTCATGCCCTCCTGCCCTCCTCTTGCACTTCCGAAGCTGGTTTTGGAAATGGCCCTGTGCATACAGCTCTACCCTCCTGGGCTCCCATGTGCTATAAGAGGAAGAAATTGATGCATCCCCCAAGGGCTGTGTACCCCTTCCTCCTGCTGGGAGATCCCAGGGTATCCCTGATGTGACACCTTTGGAAGTCATCATTATTATCTTTATTCTACTGTGAATTGGTCTTTAGATTTCAATCCTTTTTGAGAGAAACCTTTTGATTTGCTTGGCAGGTGTAGGGTTCCTTCATTAGATGAAATTACATGCATATGACAGTGCTTTGTTCTCCCAGAGCAGAAGATGAGTGATGGCCCAGAGGTCTGCATAGAGGCTTAGGCACAGCAGATCAGCAGTGATGGCTTTGGCTTGTCCCTGAGAAGCTCCAAAGCTCATGCAAGCTCTGCCCTGACACCAACAAGAAAGCAGTCACAAAAATGCAGGCACAACTGGTGGAGTCTGAGGAAAAGAGAAGAAACCATGCAGAGAGAGAGCAGAGATCTGGCATTGCTCTTCATCCAGGTGGAGCAGAGAGCCAGGGTCCTCAGAGGGGATAGAGCCGAGGCTCTGTGTGGGGGTAGCTTAGCCACCTGCCCAGTGGCCTTCAGCCACTGACAAAGATGCAGGCATGTGTGGGAGGTTCATGACTGGTGGGGCCTCTCAATGGACTGCAGCTTCCCTGTCTTACCTCAAGCCCGATTGATGCTCTGGATCTAGCAGCACTGGAGATCCCCAGGTCCCTGCCCACTGGACCATGGCTCAGTGGGGACAGAAGATGAGTGAGGGCAGACTCTGGATGGAGGTGACAGGCGCTGCCTTCAGGGACGTTGCTCAGGTTGTGCCACAGGCAGAGCCAGCAAATCCTTTCCCTGCAGGCACTCTTCTGTAAGGTGCCCCTCTAGTGACCTGCACGCTGCTTCAGTAGCCATGTGCTGCAGCAGAGGCTTGGTCTGTGCAGAGCTCACAGTTTTGCTACACAGTACCCAGATGGGCTGTCTGGAGGTTGAGTGAACACTTCCCTCACGGAACACGGAAGTGACAAACACCAAAGTTATAGTGACCATGGATGGACACAGTAACTCAGGGCCATATGCACTGGTGGCTCCCACAGTGCTGGACTCCTGGTGGGTGCCAAAGAAGTACACTCTCAGGAGATGGATGAGTGCAGAGATACATGGGTGTGTGGATGCATAGACAGATATGTAGATACATGGATGGATGGATGGATGGATAGATGGACAGATGTTGGATGCATGGGTAAGTGGATGCAAAGACAGATGTACAGATGCATGGATGGATTGATTGATGGATGGTTCGATGCATGGATACATGGGTATGTGGATGCGTAGATAGATGGATAGATGGGTCAGTGGATGGTTAGATGGATGGATACGTGGACTGATGGATGGATGGATGGATGGATGGTGTGGTGGATTGTTGGATGGTTAGATGGATGGATAGGATTGATGGATGGTTGGATAGATGGATTTTTTTTTTTTTTTGGAAGGATGGTTGGATGGACGCTCCAGATGCTTTGCTTCTTGTTATCCAGGCCTAATGTGCTGTGTCCCATATTCTAGTCCCATAGATCCCAAGTCCCACGTAACTTAATTTTGCACTACTTAGAACCTAGAACTAACGAAGGTTAGAGAAGCAGATGAAGACTTTCTCTGGGTTGACTTGCCCCAGGTGAGGCTGGCACGGCTGACTTCCACTTCCTAGTGGTCTGCACAGTCTCCCTTACTCACTATCACTTTCCTTTATAAATCTTTCCCTGCTCCCCTTTCCCACATGGATTAACCAGAGCCACCGAGAGTGGCCCCAACAACCCAGGCCCCAGGGCCCCTTGCTAGGAGCGGTGATTCTGTGAAGGCCCTGACACCCAAGCTGCAACAAGGAAGCCAGAAGCTGCTGTCTCTTTGTTTATGTTGAGAAAATAAAACAAAAACAAGGAGAGAACAAGCCAGAACCCTTCCTGTTGGCAAGGTCCTCTGCAGGATCATTTTCCCGTTTAGCTGGTCCACCTGAAACCTGACCGGGCCAGGCAAGAACTCAGGTGGGCCCAGACACAGACTCTGGGATGCATGCCCCCTACTCCAGCCTGATCTGCAGCTCCCAGAGCTGCTTGGGCTGTGCTCTGACAGGGCATGTGGTACGGGTTGTAAAAGTAAAAATAAAAAGTCCCAAGACAACACCCAGCCCCACGCTAGACTGGCTCCATCTTAGCCCTTTGTTTCACCTGTTGCTAAATGTTCTGGGAAAGTTATGTGCAACTAGGCAACCACAAGGTTGCTCTAAAGCTTCAGCAACCCCCAGGAGGCCCTCAATCAATCCTGACAAAGGAATAATTGCTATTGGCTTCTGTAACCTGCTTGCTCAAGTTTCCCTCTTACCCCCTAACAACCACAAGATGCTCCCCCAAGGTTACCCAAGCATTACAGAAATACGTTATTCTGTCAGAAAAAT
>PVKA01018479.1:0-43792 GCA_004027165.1 Ctenomys sociabilis | reverse complement strand
AACAACTCCTCTGGATTAAAAAGCCCCACCCCCAGTAGGGCATGGTGGTGCACACCTAAGATCCCAGCACCTGGATGCATAGGCAGGAGGATGGCCATAGGTGCAAGGCCAGCCTGATCAGTAGTGAGACCCTATCTCAAAAAAAAAAAACACAAAGGAAACAAATACCCCTGCAACCTGTTACCACCAGGGCAGAACAGCAAATTCTCAGAGCAGCTCTAGGCACTTCATCTTCCTGTGTCCAACTTAGGTAAGCACCCTGTAAAGGTCATTGATAGCTGTGGCCATGAGTGCCATTGCCCATTCACCTCACCTGTCACCAGCCAGCCACTCACTCCCTTCTCTAACAAATTTATCCCTGAGGGGCCGGGGAGATAGCTCAGTAGAATAAGTGCTTCCCTGGTAAGGGCAAGGGTCTGAGTTCAATCCCCAGTTCCACTTTTTTTAAAAAGAAAGTACTGGTCCAGACTTACCCCTGAGTGCTGCAGGGTCATTTCTCCAATCTCAGCGCAAAGCTTAGGGGTTTCTTATTATATATATCACATTTATCATAGGTAATATGTACCTGTAAATGACATATTTTGCTGCTACTTATTATCCCCCACTTCCCTCCCTTCCCTTCAACCCCTCTTTCCTTCCTTATTTACAAAACCTAACTTTCCATTTTTTTCCTTTTATGCTCATTTATTTTTCTTGTCCCTTCCTTTACCCCCTTCCCTCCTTTGCTCTGCTTTGAGCATTTTCTTTCTATTTTCCAGTATCTATTATACATTTTGGTCCTGATTTACACTTTTGGTTTGTCATAGCAGAGAAATAATGCAGTATTTAAACATATGTGTCCAATTTATTTCACTTAAGTGGATGATCTCAAGGTGCATCTCTTTACCGAGAAATGGAAATGACTCAAACTTCTCCTTCTTTATGGCTGAGTAGTACTCTAACGTATTAGAAAAAAATCTTCATGTTCTTTGTCTATTCATTGGTTGATGGGCATTTGGGCTGATTCCAAGATTTACCTATTATATACTGTGCCAACATAAACATGGATGTACATATATTGCTGTGGGATGATGTTTAAAATTTGTGGGGGAAGATGCCAAGAAGGGGAATAGCTGGGTCAAATGCAACCTCTAGTGTAGTGTTTTGAGGAATCTCCACATCAATTTCAGCAGTGGTCGCACCAGTCTACACTCTTATCAAAAGTGGCAAGGTTCTCTAGCAAACAGAATGTAGCAAATCATCAATAAGGTTATACATCATGACCAGGCAGGATTCTACTCTTATGACATCCACTATTTTAGTTTCCACATTGTTAGCTTTTTATCAGGGTAACCAAACACTTAAGAAAAACAGCTTCAAAGAAGAAAGGTTTCTTTGAGCTCAGTTTCAGAGATTTCAGTGTCATCACTTAGCTCTGTCATTTCTGGGCTGTGGTGAGGTAGAAGGGTCACAGTGCAGGGGATTTGCTTGCTTCACATAGCAAGGGCACTGAGAGCAAGAGATCCAGTGAAGGGGCCACGGCTAGGCCTGACCCAGGGCCTGCTTTGTGTTTGCTTCCCTCCCATCAGGCCAAGCTCCTGCTCCTGTCACTTCCCAGCAGTGCTACCCAGGGAATGAGCCTCCATGCTGACCATGGTGAAGCTACAGCCCTTGCACTCCAGCCATTCCCAGATTCCCATGGGCCACTAGCTGCACCTTCTGTACCACTCAGGGAACATGTTAGACAGCAAGTCAACACACTTCTAAGTGAGCATGCAGTGGATGTGTTTCTGTGCTTAGATTATCTGAACATTTACCTTACTTATCAAATGAAAGTGTTTTGGGCTTGCATAAGTTACTGATGCAGATCATTTTAATTTTTCAAAAGCTTGTGACAAATAATATATAGTAAAGTGAGTGAAATGTTTTCAGTCTATGTTTAATTTGATCCTTATGGTGTCAACCCTGTGTTTAAATATGGAGATTGGTTTTCTAATTACAATTTAACCTTATTTTTAAGAGAAGACTTTATTATTCACTATCAACTATTTTTGCTTTTCAATTTATTAAAGGTGTAACACAGTGAAACATTAATGGCAGATTCATTGTCAGATTGTTTTTTTTCTTTTAGGCCTGATCAACCTCGAATAACCAAAGATGTAATTTGTTTTCATGCTGAAGACTTCTTAGAAATAGTTCAGCGAATGCAGTTGGATTTGCATGAGCCTCCACTGTCCCAGGTATAGTTTAAATAATTATTGTCTTTTTTTTGCTGACTCAGCCCACTTTGGGGGGTGGGGCTGGCACAGCATGTGGTGCTGGGGATCAAACTAAAGTCCCTATACTAGACTAAGCAGGCGTTTTAAAGACCACTGAGCTATATCGCTGCCCCATTATTGTCTTTAGTTTAGATGTTGCTATGAAAAATACTTATGTGCATTCCTTTTTCTTTGTTCAGTGTGTCCAGTGGGTTGATGATGCAAAACTTAATCAACTGAGGAGGGAAGGCATCCGCTATGCCAGGATTCAGCTGCATGATAATGATATTTACTTTATTCCAAGGAATGTTGTTCATCAGTTCAAGACAGTTTCTGCTGTATGCAGTTTAGCATGGCATGTTCGGCTCAAGTTGTATCACTCAAAGGAGGATATGCAGAGTATGGCTGCTCATGAGACAGGGGCATCACCAGATTCCATGCCATTAATTCTTGGACCTCATGCAGACACCAGGATCTGTGCTGTAAGGAAAACCTCTTTTGATTCTGCATTTTCAGATAAACTTCACACTAAATATGAATTATCGCAGATTAAACATGAACCTCATGCGTCTGTAAGGATCAAGGAAGAACCTGTGAATATTAATATTCCTGAAAAGACAAAAGCACCAAATAATATGGATGGGAAGAATATTAAAGCAAAATTGGATCATGTTCAGTTTACAGAACTCAAGATTGATATGGATTCCAACTTGGAAAATAGCAACAAAGAACTAAAGGAAGAATTATGTCCTGGAAGTCTCATAAGTCTAGTTGATACAAGGCAGCATAGTTCAGTACACTCAAATCAAGAAACAAAAGATGATGACATTTTGTGCTAAATTTGTACAGAGCATTTAAAATTTCTTCTTTTTTAAAAAAATTAATAATGTAATAAAGATTCATGAAATTCTGAAAGCAAGCAAAGGACTTGCTCTCAAGTCTGTTACAAAATCTAGATTATGTAGCTTTGTAACATTCCTCAGTGCCTGTCCATACTGTGAAGTATCAAACACTTAGGCCAGATGCACTGTAAACACTGCAGGTTTAAACAAAAAGGAGTCTTCAAAAAAATCATTTGAGTTGAAGTTGTAGGTTTTAGAGTCAAGCTGACATTAATATATATATATATATATATATATATATATATATATATATATATATATTAATATGAGCCAGAATTTTTCGCCAATTTAAGGCTTTTCCATAGAGCTTATTTATACCAATTTTTTTTTTCATTTTAAATGTGTCAGCACTGTAGTGTAAATAGCTTTACATCTTTTTAGTGTGATTTATATGGAAATGTGAACCATTTAATAAAGGTTCATAATAATAAATACGTTTTCTGTTTAGTCTGCAAAGACAAATTGACAATTCAGTTAAATATTTGTTGATACATTGTGTTTCTCCATGTTGGTGGTAATGGAGTACAAATGTATGTACATGTTTAAATCTCCTAAGTATTTAAATTCTCCACACTGTGCAAACATTTTAAGCAACTGAGGTTCAGTTATGATTGTGTGTGTGTGTGTGAATGTATATTTGTATATCCTATTTTGCACAATTTCTTAAGTTGCTGAATAAGATGAATATGTGAAACTTCCTAGCCCTACTTTCTGGAATACATTTAAAAATATTTATATTCAACATTAAGAAAGTGGCTAAGGTAATAGAAAAAATTTTAGAAAGTTGGGAGAAAAAAGATGTTTTAATAATATCTAATTCTACTAACTAATGAAGATATGTTGCCAAGATTATTTAGGTGTAACAAACTTTCTTTGTTGTCTATGGAACAAGTAGAAAGTTCTTATTAATAAGCACTTGTGCTATACTCGATTATAGCTGAATAAAAATCTTTAGGTATAGAAATTTTAATTGTGAACAATTAAAATCCTCTTTTAAATTTTTCTTGCAGAATGAGAAAAATATGGCTAAAATAAAGGCCATGCCTTGACTGCCACATAGAGAGCTATAACTGATACTGGGTTACCTCATCTTTCTCAGGATCCCCCCACCTAGCAAGGAAAACAACCTGGTGCACTTCCATCAGTAAAGAACTCTAGAACATAAATACCGTAGGAGACAGAATTGCCAGTGCCTAAGTAAGGATGAGTAAAACCTATCTCTTTAATCATGAGGTCAGTAATATTTCAGAGTGCTTCCACTTCTGGAATTAAAGGTCATACAAGTCTGTGATGTATGCACAGATATAAGGAACTCTGGTTGCAAACCTATTCTCCTGTCACTCTGGGTCATACTTTGGTTGATAACTTTCAGGTGTAGTTCTTTGGGCTCCATTTCAGTGTTTTTTGTTCTAGCCTCATTTGTGGCACTCACCAAAACTCATTTCCATTTAGGGAGAAGCCTCTTGGAAAGAGGCACTTCACCAGAAGAAATAAAAATTATCAGTAACAATGATGTCTGTTTTGGCCCCCATTTTACTAAAAAGGTGGGAAAATACTATAGGAAATGAGTATGTTTACAGCATGGGAAGGCATGGGATAGGGAAGTCTAAATCATAAGAATGTAAATAGGGGTTTTGTTTTATATGTCATTGTCTTACGCTCCTCCCTACCAATTTGATCTTCTTTATTAAGTAAAATTTAGGGATTTCTTTGGGAATGAAAGTTCTCAACAAACCAGAGTTGAGAAATACAGTGGGATGTGGTTAAAATAATTTTGATCTTTTAAAATTTGAAAGTGATATATTTTAGAAGTTATGCTTTATTTTCACTTGTCCAGTCATATAAATAAATGCACCAAGGTTACACTGTAGGAAAATTTCTTTAGGGTAGCCCTCTAAAATATATGAGTGTTAAGCAATTATTAACTTGAAAGATTGTGTATCTAACAACAACTATAGTTTTCAGGTGTACATTGTCATATAACCTATAGTAAAACTTAGGAAAAATGGTTTTCTACAGTGATTAAATCTCTGGAAGGGAAGTGTAACTACATAACTGGGTAATAGTCTTATCAGTTCACCTTCAACAGCTTCTGTTTCTTATGGATATAGTGTAAAAAGTTTAAATCCTCTTCAGGTCACTGAGAACTTCCTGACAACCTTTGTCACACATAAATTTCTATTTTAATACTGCATCATATTAATGGTTTCTTAGTACATTCCAGTTCTTTTATCTGAATGAAAGATTTTTACTTTTACTTGGACCAGAACAATAAGGCACTTAAGACATAGTTTCTATATGGTCATATGCTATACAGAATAAATTGTTATATAAATTATTAAATGGATATATAGACTTTTACATAAAAACTTAGGTACCCCAGAGGTATCTGGTATAGCAATTATTTTTTCCTACTTTTGTTTGTACCCTCTTAGATATCTAAGTAATATATATATTCCATACTCAGGTTAGCTGGTTAGCTGTGAAAGAATTAAGCATTTGTGATATTTAGTTGCAAACTTTACTAAAGCCATATATTCATTATCTTCTTTGTTACCAAGAAGGTTGACCTTAAATAAAGATGAGGTTGATGTTGCACAACTGTGTATGTGTATGTGTGTGGGTGTGTGTGTATTTCTGTGGGTGTGAATTTGTGTCCAGGAATGGGAGTTTCATTGATGTTAGGAAAACATTTCTATTTTAGGTTAGGTCCTTAGGTCCATTAATGTTCCTAGGGATAAAACAGGTTTTTCTTAAATACTTAGGGCAGGTAAGATTTTTGTAAATAGTAAATTAGCATTGCTTTGTTCCTTTTAGTTATATATCTTGAACACATTGACTGTCATGTAAAACACCTGTCTCAAACTTTATTTTACATTTACCAGAGGTGAAGATTTGTTTTTGGAGTCTGAAAGGTAGTTCCCTTGTATTCCACTTTTCAATAAATGCGACGATTGATAACCAGTCTTTTTACCTTTTGCACTAGCGGGACATTCAGATAATTCAGTCCATATCTAAAAAGCTGTAAGTCCTTTGTCTTCTCTCTGGGCACTCCTGTTCAGTTCTTTCTGTAACTGTTGTGGATTGAAGATGAAAATAACTGAATTTAATATCAAGCAGACTGCACTAGAAGCACCTGTCTTTTCCTTGTAAGTGAAGAGCCATATGTACTCTTTCTACTGGGTAGCAGGGCAAGCATTTTGCATTTTGAGTTGTCTTCCCTCTGGCTCTTCTTGGACTTCAGACCCTCTTGGAATGTGAATGAGCTGAGAACAAAATCTAGACATACAGCATTTATGTGAATTACAAATTAAAAGTAAAATATTTTGCCTGTATGTTTCATTACTGTGACCTACTACTAAGAATGCACTGTTAAAATACAAGAACTCTGGGTCCTTCCATACCCTTTGAAACTTAAAATTTATGCATGTATGTTGTTAAAATGTTAAAGGCTGGCCATAGTGATGCACACATGTAATCTTAGCACTTGGGAGGCCATGGTAGGAAGACTTGTGTGAATTTGAGGCCAGCTTGGGCTACATAGTTCAAGGCCAGCCTGAATCGCACAGTGAAATCCTGTCTCAAACCAAAACTCCCCCAAAAGTGTATTACGAAATTCATTACTATTTAAGACTATGAAGACACAGAAGCAAGCCAATATAGTCACAAATAATTTGTATTACACTGTTGAAAATGTATTTGGCAGTTTGATTCCCACCCTAGAAAATTTTCTTCAATTTGTTAATTTCTTTTTGGGGAAGCCAAGTTTTTGCATGATGTTTGTCGTCAAAACAGCCTTTTTGTGGAGCCTGGTTTTTGTTAATGCATGTTTTCTAACTCTTGAATTTTTGGACATCTTTGGCAATTGCGATGGTTTTCTCAAAGGTCACCTTTCAACTGCTGACTCAGTTGACAGATTAAATGTCTGTTTAATCCCTATAGCACTTAGCATCTACTATTCCTTGGAACTCTTGCTGTGTTCTAGTTCTTGTTCCTTTGTGATACGTTCTGGCCCTAGTATGAATTGCTGAATTGGTATGGTGGTCATCTAATACGGCTGAAGCCCTTAAAACAAGTTTATCTTCCCAGAGACCGCCTCCCACCATCTTCTCCAATTTAGCCCAGGGTGCAGTTTCCTTTCACCTTTCCCGCCACCTCAGGGGAAGACCCCAATTAGCTCCTCAGTTGTATCTAAACATCCCCCTCAAACCCCACCCCTGGCAAAAGGCCTTATAAGCCTCAGCCTCCCTTTGTTCCAATCCAGAGAGTTCCTTATCTTCCCAAATTCTCTCTTTGACCTCCAAGATAATGAAGCCCCTTTCCCTTTTTTCCTTCTGCCTGTTCCTCTGCTGCGATACCATTAAAACCTATCACTTTTTTATTTATTTATTATTATTATTATTATTATTTTTAGGGAAGGGTCTACAGGGTATTCAGGGTCTCACTACTAGATCTTACTCAGTGATCCACTGTTTATAGCCTTCCAAGAGCTATACAGGTGCATGCCACCACCAAATAGCCCAGTCTCAATTACTGTCTCAGTGCTCCCCAGCGGTAGGGCTGGCCTATGTGCCTGTGCTTTAACCCACCGAACTATTTGGCTGGCCCTAGTTCTTATTTGAAAACTTTTTTCTTTCTGGTCTTTCTACCACTAAGATAGTCCCCAAGGTCTTTAGACCTCTCTATTGTGCCCTATAGTTTCAGGACCCCATGACTTTTACTAGTCAGATTTTAGTTTTTCATTTAAATTTTCTGTTTTTTGGTAGTGCTAAGATAGAACCAAGAGTATTTTCTACTGAGCTACCTCCCAGCTCTTTTTATTTTTGAGATAGGGTCTATATTTCCCAGCTAGGCCTTGAACACATGATCCTCCTGCCACACCTTTCAGCATGCAGCAGTGACAGCCATGTACTGCCACGTTGAGCTTAATCATTTTTAGATATGATTGTTACCTGTTTGGAAAAATTCCACAGTGGTTCCTTTGTAAAGGACAAAGTCAGATGCCTAGTGCAGCACTGAATAGACTTTGTGCTGTCTTCCTTTTGAGACTTGTACCACAAGATTTCATTTCATTTCATGTGTCTAGTTTTCAGATTTACCAGATGACAGTCGTCATATGTCCAAGTATTCCCTGGAGTCCCCTTTTGGGCACTTAGGTTTGTGGTTAAGTTTTATATAAAATGTACAGTATCTGCATATAAACCAGGCCCATCTTGTATAATCATTAGACTACTTGGAGTATCTACTACAATGTAAGCCATTCCATATTACTTAAGGAATAATTGGAAGAAAGATCTCTGTGGTAAAGTATTTTTCTGAGTATTTCAGTCTGCAGTTGGTTGCATCTATAGATGAAGATGTGAAGATGGGGGACCAACTGTACACATTCTCTGCATGAATGTTACAAATTCATTCTGTCTTTGCTGGAGGTGCATCCGAGATACGCAGTGACATCTTAGGTCCTGCTTTTCCTGACTCCATCCTGGCTGTTCCACATAGCTGTTGGGACCAATTCTCTGCCCCTCAGCCTCTTTGCTCACATTGCTTCACATTCAGCTAAAAGCAATTTTCTTTATTGCTTTTTGTCCCCAACACCTAATTCTTACTATACTTGGTGTTAAATATTTTAAGAAACAAAAGTAACAGGGATGGGAAGATATATGGCTTTCTACAACTTAAAATGCCAGTCCTAGACTTTGTAGCATAACTTCAGGATTGCAACACAAAGGTAGAAAACGGGGCTGGGAGATGGCTCAGTAGAATAAGTGCTTCCCTGGCAAATGCAAGGGCCTGAGTTCAATCCCCGGTTCTGGAAAAAAACAAAATAAACAAAAAACAAAGAAAGTTGGAGAAAATTAGAAAACAAACTTTCTATCTTGTAACTAATCTTGTGGACAAACTTTGAGAAGATAACTATTAGATATCCGAACAATTGGACAGTTTAGAATTGGACAGTTTAGTATAGGTATAAACCTATACACTCAACATTCTACCTTGGACTAGCTTTCTGGAGAAACAATGAGTTATTACAAATTAAGTTTTAACAGTGTCCTACAAGACTAAAATGGCAGACATTGTATAAACAGTCCTTTTATAGTTCATAGGAAGAATTTGAATGTCTTAATTGGTAAAGTCTGATTATCAGAAAGATTTAGCTTATTTAAGTATAAGCTTGTTCTGTTCAATTTTGTGAGGTTTGCTTACTGATATTCAAAAAATTGAAATAAGTACAATAACATTCACTAGCTTTTTCAGCCTGTGTTCTGTTGTAAGAGTGGGACAAGAACATGAAGATGGCATCTTTCCAGATAACCCATGTCTCTTGTGGCATATTAGACTGAGTCCATTGTAGCTCTATGGTTGTTTAATATAAGTGTGTCAATGATACACAACCTTGAGAAAATACTGAGTGTTTTTCTTCTCTGTAAGTGGGAAGGTATTGCCTATGCTGTTAATTAGTAGTGAAAAGTAAATGAGAGAACAAACTTAATTCTTAGCACATTGTTTGGCTTATTACATGTTCAAACCATAGCTTCTGCTGCTAGAATTAAAAGTTAAATAGTTGGAAGCACTGAGCATTTTCAGCCTGGGGTTATCCTAGCCATTTTGCTAATTACTGTCTCCTGTACATATTCTTGACTTCTGGACAGAAGATAGAATAGGGTAAGAAGTAAAAGCTTGATGAGTGGTCAAGTTCTGGTACGGTGGGCATTAAAAAAACTACTCATTTACTAGTTTGCTCAGAGTTGGCAATTCAGAATTCTGTCAGACTGCCAATCCTGATGCAGTGCATTATGGATGTGGCTATGGTGTATTAATGATGGTACTTAGTAGGAACTGTCTGATGAATGACTTGAATACAGGGCAAGCAAAGTCAGAGTAAAATAGACCTTGTAAAAGCAGGACTAGATTCATGGTAGCTCAGGCTGGCCTCAAACTTGAATTCTCCTGCCTCAGCCTCCTGGATTCTGGGATTACAGAAGTGTGGTAACATGGCCAGCAATCCCACCTGTTCTCTTACCCAGCATTTGATAACAAGCACCTTGCACTGATCCATTGCCCCCAGCACACTTCCTGTAGGAGATCAATTTGTAGAAATCACATTAGGTATGACAGTCTTTCATTTTTCAGAGACTATGAGCTAATTTTATTTCACTTAACTGGGCTTTAGCTTCTTTTACTCCCAGCTAGTTCTAATGTGTCACTGCTGTTATCCAGGTAGTTCTGTCAGGGAGTAAAAGACACCAGTTAGCCTCTGTGCTCAAAGTGAGTGGTGTTTCCTCTGCAGACACAGCCAGTCCACAGTAAAGGCCACACCTTGTTTCTCAGTGTGAAATTAAAGTGCTCTGCTGAGCTGCTCTCAGCGAGAAGTTGTTGCTCCCCTGGTGTCTCAGGTGCCTGTCTTGTGTGAGGACTCGTTCTCTTCTCTGGCTCATGGCTTCTGTTTATTGTTCAGTCTGCTACTCCATGGAAAAGCTAAGTGGGAAGTAGACATTTGTAAGGCTAAAAACCCTAAAAATTACAGGCAGTGCATCCCTAGGAAGCTTGCTAGCTCTTGAGGCTTTAACTGTGTTTCTTGGGACCTGAAGACTTTCTACTTTCAAGTGGGTCTGTGTTCATGTTCTGTATAGGTAGGGACTGCTACATTTTATCCTCATGTTCAGGATGTTCTTCAGTTGTGGATCCTCTGAACGTCTTTCTTCTTTTTGAGTCTCACTACCTAGTGCAGGCTGGCCTTGAACTTGCTTATACAACACAGACTGGCCTTGAACTTGCCAAGATCTGGGGATCTCCTGTCTCAGCCTCCTGAGTGCTGGGATTAGAGGTGTACGCCACCATGCCTGGCTCTTTCTTTTCATATTTCAAGTCTTACAAAAAGTTCTTTTGTTCACAAGTTGTTTATACTTAGAAATTAAAACAAATCTTTGCTTCAAACTAGACAAGTTTAATGTTCCTAAATTACATGTATGCATTACCCTGAAAGTAATGGCATCAGTAAAAAGTTTTGATGCTTAAGTTTCTTTCTGGAAGGCAACAGTGTATTTGTCTTAAAACCCCATTAGCAAACTTCTTTGTATTATAAAGGAAGTATCCTCTAACTAAAACCAAATGTAGAATGGCATTTTCCCACAATACTAATGGTTTATGTATTTTTTTTTTTCTACTTGTAAGCATGGTTCTGTCTTTGATTACTTTTAAATGTATGGTGACTACAGTACCCAGCAGTGATCCCTCACTGTGGGCTTTAACACAGCACTATACCAAATTAAAGGTCTACTTTCTTCCAACTCTTCAGGTGTCCTTAACATTGATGCTCTTGTGCTAACAGGTTGGTTACTCTGTTGCCTTTTACATATAATTCTCAGGCATTTTCTGTTAGGAGACCTGCTCTCAGCAATCTCAGATTTTTTACTTTATTTCTCATTCTAGTGGAGGAGTCAGCAAACTACTGCCTGCATCCCCTGCCTCGCCCACCTATCTCACATGTGTGCAGCCTGTAAGGCAAGAAGTCATTGTAATTTTAAATGGTTGAGGCAAAAATCAAAAGAATATTATGTGTAAAAAAAAAAAGAATATGATGTGTAAATTTCATGTCCATAAAATTTTACTGGAACATAGTGAAGGTCTGTGGCTGCTTTGTCACAAGGACTGAGCTCAAAACTGGAACAAAACCCTATTCACATGTGTCCAGATAGAAATGTCCTGTTGATCCCCATCCTGGTTGGCTTCACATCTGGTGCTGTACCTATTTCCATTTTCCCTGAGGGTTACTGCTAGAGAACACCTGCATGAATACTTTTATCTGAACTATAGAGGTGAAAGATTTTATTTTGAATTTACTTAATATATTCTAGAGATCAAACAGCTTGGATCTGAGCTGGTTCTGTTTATACCCAGAACCATTCTATGTATTAATTATCTGCAGTTCTATTTTCAGATACCCCAAATATAATATTAATTATAAGCTGGAAAAATATTTACTTATTTAGCTTAGATATTAGTGTCAAATGCTAAGAATTTAAGCTGTCTTAATTTGTGATACTTTTTAAGTGTTTGTAAAGGAGCCCCAAATTCTGTATTAAAATAATCTGTTGGGCCAGGGAAATGGCTCAGTGGAATAGGCACTTCCTTAGCAAGTGCAAGGGTCTGAGTTCAATCACCGGTTCTAGCCAAAAATTGAGATGTTAGATCTTTTAAAAGTAGTACAGTACCACTTTACATTTCTTAAAGAGCTAACAGCGCTATACAAGCAGGGAGTCATTTTGCTTTAGTTATAATCCCCTTTTACAGTTTTTAAATCACTGTCACCTCTGCTTCTGTGGAGTTGAAGAGGCCATTTCATTAAGGTGATGACATTTGTCAGAGCAGGACACCCCTAAGAGTGAATGGGGCACTAACCCTCTGGTACCCTAGGACAATAGGCATGAACTGGGCCTGTTCTGACAGAATGAGGATGGAGGCCCCTGCTTTAGGCATAGGCAAACTTCTGCACTGACATGTCATCTCTCAACTGTCCCAATTAGAAAGTAGTGGTGACAGTGAACTTAGCACAGATGAAAACCGGTGGCACTCAAATTCTTTCCCATTACTCCAGTAACTAAATTTTTTTCTTAGAAATTTACAAGCCTGTATAGCCAATTATTTTAGTCATTACAGAGTCATGATATATTGAACTTCCTTCCAATATACAGATTAAAAACTTTTTCTGATGAGATACGGTCTATAGTTCATGCTGACCTTGAATTCACTCTAGAACTGAGGATGACCTCAAACTTGCTGAGATCCCCAGCCTCAACCTCCTAAGTATTGGCATAATAGGTGTTTGTCACCACACTTGGCTAGTTTATAGGCTTTATGTTTAAATGTTGAGCACATACAGGGGGAGTATGTATATGTATCAAATCACCACAATGAATATAATCATGTACTGCAAAGGTACTAATGAAAACAAAAATTTAAAAATATTGACCACATACAACATATTATTCAAGAGTCATGTGAAACAATAAGGTCAAGAACAAACTTTATTTACATAGGGGTAATAAAGATAGCAATAACTCAAATACTGAAAATCCAGCTTCGGATTGATTAGAAATCCATGATGTATCAATCTTACTTCATGAAATCAGGAGAACACTGCATCTGGTGTTTCCCTGGGTCTCAGGCCTTCTGTCAGCTCACCTGGAAGGTCTAGAACACTGTAACTGTCACCTGTTGCAGAGCAACAGACACGAAATGATGTTCTGTACTTAGAAGTCAGTCTCTCACAAAAAAGACGTTATATCCAAGTTCTGTTAGTGCCCCAGCCAGTAAGGCCCACAGAGGGATGAAGACATAGGATAGATTCATGGTTGTAAAATGTTCCAGTTTAGCACAGAGTGCAAGGCAGAAGGCTAACTTAAGTAACATGGCAATGAGGTACCAGGCTTTTTTCTTAATGTTGTGTGACCCATGGCGAGGATCAAAGCCAGACTTGCATCGCCCGGCCATTTTCACAATCAGCATGACGAGAAGGATAGTGTCGAATATCCAGACAGGGATGAATATGAGGAACCAGCTCCACGGCGCCTTCTCATCCAGCTTCAACACCAGCATGATCAAGAAGAGCAGTGTGAACAGCCAGGTGAGCAGTACTCTCTGGGCCAGGGACATTCTCATTTAAACAGTGGAGAGAGGCTGCTGCGGGGTCTGAGGAAGGGAGACACACCCTAAGAGAGGGAAAAGCCAAGACTGTTTGGATACCAGAAAAACATCACTGCCAGTCCTCTTTTCCCACTTACACTTTCTAATTTTGAAAACATCCCATCATTCTTCCTTTAAAAACTTCTAAAACCTGGAACTATGACTGCCAATAGAGCTGTCATTTCTTATAGCCCACAACAAAGGGTAACTCTATGAATGAGATCTCCAGGAGTCTGTTTCTTTTCAGTGCTCCAGTCCAGGTACCCATGGCCATCCTTCTGGTCCCCAGGGATGTTCTTAATCGTCCTATACATTTGCAAAACTTCAGCCTTTTAATTCCATTTCAATGGGTACTAAGATAAAGTTTTTGAAATCAAAGTGGTAAAAAGGGAGGAGGTAGCATGTAGCTGAGAAGAGTTTTTCTAATTTTCTTTTTGGAGACAGGGTCTCTCTATGTAGTTCAGACTGGACTAAATTCACTATGTAGCCCAGCCTGGCCTCAAAGTCAGGGTGATCCTCCTGCCTCTGCCTCCGAGGACCTCCCAGAGGTAACCATGTCTGGTGAAAGTTTTTTATTTTTTTCCAGTAGTGGGGATTGAACTCGGGACCCTGTGAGAAGAGGATTTTATATAACCACTGAAAATGGTTAGTAAAAACTATAAGAACATTAAGCAATCATCAGGCAGAATTAAGATTGTGAAGAGGTCACTGGGCTAAATATAAAAGCTATTGATAACATTTGTGTTTAGTTTATGCTTAAAATTTTTCTCAGGTATTTTCCTGTTAAAATAGACTACCTAAAATGTGATGCATTTTTAAAGTATTTGATGGTAAATTATTCAATAATCAGAGCATCAATGTTTTGTCTCACTGACCTATAGTTTTGTTTTACAATAAAAGCACAAACTCACTACTGACCCAGGATATGTAGGAATATCTGGAAGTGCTTATAGCTACTCACTGTTTTCCTTTCCAGGCTATTTCTTATTTCATCTTTTCAGAATTAAAATCACTAAGGTAATTGTTAAATTTGGAATTCTGATTGTGTCTACATTAATTTAAGACAGCTAAGATATTAAGTTATTAAATTTTATCTTCACACACATGCTTACAGTATGGTTCTCTATGTAGTCAGGTTTATCAGACCAAGCCTGTGACCACTTGGAGAAAGAGCAGGTAGAATGCAAAACAGAGGAGCCAGGCAGCTCTAAGGTGGAGGGGAGGAGTTAACAGAACATAAGAACATGCAATAGCTGAGAAAATTTTATTCCTCTGAGCTATATGGAGAAGATGAAAGATAAAGCACTGAGATTGAGAAAAGGGCCTTCTGATACTTTTAGGAAAGGAGGATCTAACTACTGTTAGCTCTTGCTGGGGAACTAGGCCCCTGGGTAACTATAGACAAGACAGAGAACACTTGCTGGAAAGTGAAAGATAAGGTGGTAGGATAAGGGGTAAACAGGATGAAAAGGTACAGAGAGTTAAGAAACAAGGAAAAGCTGTAGAACTTGCCTAGGAGGGCCTGGCAATCGCAAGATCCTGGGTTCTATCCCAGGTGCTGCATATCCTGTCAGCCCCACACTGAGCCGCCCACCGAAACCAGATGTAGCGGTGCACGCCTGTAATCCCGGCGCTGAGGAGGCTGGGACATGAGGATCACTATGAGTCCAAGCTGCAGAGTAAGACCCTGGACCAGGTGAATGAATGAATGGAATAAAGAGAGAGAAAGAGAAGGAGCCTGACTCCTGAAGTTGTGTGCTCATTCACGTTTTAGAACCATTCGGACTTACTGGTAGAGTCCGCACACAGGGCGTGGAAGTGGTATAGTACACATCTGTTTGACTTCCAGGAAGGTGGTGGCAGGAGCGTCCCACCTTCCTTTCCCTGGGCTCCCCACACTAGTGGTGCCTCGAAACGCTTCAACTCCTCCACTGGGGAAGGCACCTGCTCTACTGTTCTCCTTTGGTTACCCGGGTGCGAGGAATTCAGGAGGACTGGCAGAGATTGTCGCTGATTGATAACTAAACGAAATTGCTCAGATCTGATCTCCAACCTGGCCATTCTCGAATCCCTCCAGGAAAGGGCAGATAACGCACGTACTTCAACGTAACGTTTTGTCACTGGATGAGGCTAACTTTATTTTCTTTCTCATGAAGGCTCTTCTCATTAGCCAGGCGGCTGCCCTAATACAGGCTTAGGACTGGAGGTGCCAAGATGCGAAGGACATAATCTTCCTGTGGACACCGCTTCATAACGCGGGCTGCCACAAATATGCGCACCTGCAGGAAGCCCCTCTTCACGGGGAAGCTCCCTGCTCTGACGGAAAAGCAGCTGAAGGAACGTGTGCTACAGCGCCCAATGAATGACACAAGACTAATTCTGCACTCCAACCTCATTAACTTAAAAAGCTCGGTCGCCTCCTTCTGTCATTTTCCTTTTTCCTTAAAGTAAAGACACTTTTGTTTCGGCGTACTCCGAAACAAAAAGGCGCCACCGTCCCCTATGTAGCTCCCGCAGGATGCAGACGCCAGCTCCGCGCCCCCGTCGCATCCCAGGCGCCCCGCGGGCAGTGCACTGCGCCTCCCGCACCGCACGACCCTTCCGCGTGGGCTCGCCTCCTCCCCAACAGTCGGCCCGCTGAACCCGAGTCCGCGCGGGTAACGGCAGCCGTGGACCGCCGGTGCAGCCGCCGGGCTGGCCAGTTCAGCACTCCCGGGGCCGGCGTCCCGCTCCCCGCGCGGCTGCTTTAGGGCCCGCGGTTCCCCAGCTTCCGGACGTCCCTCCGTTCTCCCGGGCCTTCGTCAGCACGCGCGGACCTTCCGGTTCCCCGGGCAAGTGTGGCGGGGCAGGGTCCGCCGCACTCCTCGGGAGGCCCGCGCCGCGACTCACCTGGCAGCGCCGCTGGCTAGAGAACTGGGAGGATCGCGAAGATGAGGGAATTCTCCAGTTTGGATCCTTGTCCGCCACACTTTTCCCCCCATTCAATCCAGAGCCCGTCACATGATAATTAAGAATAACACTCAGTTCCGCCCCTATAAGCGGCCGCTGTAGAGAGTCTCTCAGCAATAGCCCAAGGCCACGCCCACATCCGGGGACAGATCGCTCCGCTCCTGGGTCTTCTCTATTGGAGGAGAGGACACCAATCTGAGTTCAGAAGCCTTTTTTCCAATGATGATTGGGCCGTTTGGCCGCCAATTTAAACCATCCTACCTTTCCTTACTTTCAAGTTTGACGAAAAGGCGGTAGTAAAGAACACATTGGGTCCGCCTCTGACTGCTACGGGTCGGGAAGAAAGTCAGTCTAAACTAAACCCTGAGTGTCTGTGGTTCCATTGGGGGCACAGATGCTGATCAGAACGGCCAGCACTCGGCCCCGCCCCCGAGGTCCGCCCGCCTCTCCCGGGCCCGCCCGCCCATCAGCCCCGCCCCCTCGGCCCGCCCGCCCGCGCGCGCAGACAGCGGGCTGGGGCGCAGGCTCTTGTGGCCGGGGGTGGGGCGACGCCGTGGAGGGAACGCGCTCCGCATCCTCACTGTGGCTCCCGGGCTTTGGCGTCGGCGTCTCTCGAGCACCCAGCCGCCTCCTAGCGGCGCGGCGCCCGCTCCCAGGTAGGAGTCCCGAGGTGGGTGTGCGCGGCCGCGGCAGGGTGAGGTGGGCGCCGGGCCACACGCATATCACCTATTCTACTGCGACTCCCTGGGCATCTGCGGCCCGGCCCCGCGCGTGCGGGCTCCGCCGGGCCCCCTCTGTCTCCGGGCCGCGGGCCGCGGGCCGCGGGGGGCGCGCGGGGTCCAAGCGCGGCTCGGTCCAGTTTGCCGGTGACAACCCGGTCCTCATTGTCCTGCGGCTCTCGGCAGAAGTTAGCTGGCGCGGGAGCCCGAGTTATTTTTAGCGAGCCGAGCTGGAGCCAGTCCGGGTCGGGGGACGCCGCGCGCCGCGCGAGCGTGCATCCGGAGCGAGGCTGCATTCTCTGCACCCGGCTTTGTCAGCGCTTAACTTGAGCTGACTTTAGGTAGGATACTTGGATTTTGAAATTTGGGGTTTGCTGTTACCCAGCACTTTTTTGAAAGAAACGCCAAGCATTTGTTTTCCTTTTTGACCTTCTTTTTCTAAAACTTGGGCGGTGGACTTAAGCTTGAATCTGGCGTTAGGTGTTTTTGTGAAAGTTGTGTTTTTAACCTCTGGCCTTCCCCCGCCCCCCTTAGAGTATTTTAATATTGGAAGGAAAAATCTGAGAATTTGGGGACTGTACCCTTTAACCTAAAGAACTGTAAAACTCCATAACAATCCTAATCTGAGCCAGGTTTGATGGTGAACACCTATGATCCCAGCCCTTGGGAGGCCGAGGCAGGAAGATTGCCAAGAGTTTGAGACCAGTCCAGTACACGACCCTATCTCAAAGAACAAGCAAAACAAAAGAAACAAAACAAACAAACAATAAAACCCTAGCTTGTATTGGGAGTATAGTTAGCTAATTTTAAGAGAAGGACATGCCTTGTTGTTTGTCATAACTCAGCCTCCAGATTTGAGAGGAAAGGGCCCTGGATTGCTTGGGAGAATGAGCCATGTCTGGGGCCAGAAGTAAGGTGGTTCTAGGAAAATATTTCGTCCTGGAAATCGCCCACCTCCCACACAGGCCAGCTGTGTGCATACATCAGGCCGTGTGGATTTGGATGTTAGTCAGTAGGGCTGTACCTTTCTGCTCCTCCTCACTCTTAGAGAGTGTTTGTTATAGGCAAATCGAGTACACTTCATTGAGCACACTCTTGCCAACTCAAACCTCCAAGGTTAGATTTTTTGAACAAAAAATTGGCATTAGATAAGTTTGCCCTAAAAATAAAAAATTTAGCCTGAGGACTTATTAAATCCCAAGACGTTTTTGACTAGTCCTTTGCAAAATTGCAAGAAGTTCTTAGCGAAGTAGAGGCATCTCTAGACTAAGTCACAGTGACTGTGAGGTGGTGTGTCAGAAATGAGCAGGGGCACCGGGTGCACAGCTGCAGTCACTACAGCCTGGGGTCTGAGGCAAGAAAGGGAGTTCGAGGCCAGCCTGGGCTACGAAGTGAGTTTAAAGACCTGGCTGAACTACATACCCAGACCTTGCCTTAAAAAGAAAGGAAAATGATAAAAAAGAAACAAAAAAGAAGGATCAGAAAATAGTTAAAAGCATTATCATATTTAACCCTAATCCTGTGAAGTAGGTACTGTGATTACTGTCTGTCATGTTTTGTAGATGAATTAACTAAATTGAAATTAACTGATTTGTTCCTGATTTCAGTGTTACTTGATGGATTTGATATAGGACTGCCAGATGATATAGGAGAAATAAATGTAACTCCCAACCTGCTAGATGTCAGACTCCCCCAGTTCTTGTTACCTGAAGTCACTTGCCTCTATTTGAATAGATGCCTCTATTTCGCTAAGAATTTCTTGCAATTTTACAGTGGTCCAGCCAAAAACGTCTTAGGATTTAAGAAGTCCTGCACATTTGAGTATTAACCACTATTGGTGGTTAGAACGATGAATTCTAAGGAACAACAGAGGTTAAGAAGGGAAATAGAAAATAGGAATAGCTTCTGAGAGACAGGAGTCCTTTGTGGATTGCCAAGGGGCCCACTTTTCAAAGGAAATTGTTTAGAGCAAAATCAGGTGGGTACCACATGGGACAAAATTATGACCAATCAATTAAGATTACAGGTGTAGTTGCTAAGTAATATTGATCCAGTGTGGAAGCAGGGTATAGTACCAAGTGTACATAGATGACATCATTAACCTTGATTGATAATCTGTAGTCTTAATTTTGTCTTTAGTCTTAGATGGGAGAGGATGGCCACCCCAATGAGCTGCTGGGTTATTTATAACGGCAATCTGAAAGGGGTGGTACCAATAACCTCCTTCTACCATTTATCCCTTAGGGAAATGTGTAAATCTGGCCATTGTGATTTTAATCTTTAGATTTGCCTCTAGCCACAGTTGTGCTGTGTCCTCTCTCTCATCTTTTGCACCTTGAGGTCCTAGTCCTGTCTGACTGCCTTTTGCTACCTAATTTAGCTGTCTATGAGAGGTTCACATTCAGCCTGTTTGATTCCAAAGCCTGTGTTCTGTGTCATTATACTTCACCACCTCACAGAAAAATTTGCTTCTTAGAGACTTGGTAGGATGAGACTAGTCAGTCAAAATAATGCTGCAATACCATAAACTGAATTTGGCATTGTACCAATTGATAACCCTTTCCATTCATTTTGTAACAGGCATTGTTGAATGTTGCTGAGGATGTAGAGGTGGAGTCACTTTCTTCGAGATTCTATTTAGGGCCAGAAATAGATATTTGAACAAATGCTGGTAATAATAGTATATATCAAAAGAGTACTGTAGCATCTGTGTTTTCATTGAAAGATAATTTAAGGTGTAGATACAGATTTGTTTGGCTTTTGAGACAGGGTCTCAGTGTAGTTCAGGCTGGTTCAGTGATCCTTCTGTCATCCTCCCAAGGGCTGAGATTACAGGTTTGCCTCTCCTTTGAAGTATTACCTTCCTCACTAAACAGATAGGGAAATCATCTAGCACCATGGGTAGCCTACCACACACTGCTAGACACAATAGGTTGGAATACAGCTGGGCTTAGTGACTTTCAGATGCTGAATCTTCCAGGTTCAATTTCCTTTTCTGTTTAGTGAGGGAGGTAACTCAAAGGTGACCTATACATACAATCCCACTCTTAGGGAGGTTGGTGCAAGAGGGTCACAGTGAGTCTTAGGCCAGCCTGAAGAAAAACAAAGAAAACAACATAACCTACTTTTGAAGACCATCTTTAAATAAAAGTTAGTTTGTATGAAAGTGGCTGGGTACATTGAGTACTATCCACTATTGGTGGTTAGAACTTGCATTCTTAAATACTAAAAGTGTAGAAGCAGATTGTATGTTGGTACGTTTTTATGTAATTTTTACCATTCAATACTTATTTTCCAAAAGCCAATTAAATCTCTTGTTTACACAGCAACTGATTCATTCCTGTGTTGAGATAGTCCATCCTGAGCTGTAAGATAACTATCCAAACACTGCTGGCTGTGTGTACTTGGGTTGAGGAACGTATTTTAGGATGGGCTGTTGTCACCCTTAACCTCCCTACCTGGTCTGTAATCATAGTCAACAATGCAAATTCTCCTTTGTGTATAAGGTAATTGTCTCTTTTTAATCCCAGTTTAAATGGAACAGAATATTTAAAATTGGGACTGCCCTTGAAAAATCTGAAAAGTTTTATGCCATACTATAGCTTCCTCTCAATTTAGCATACAACATACAGTTCACCTACCCACATATGTTGAATATGAAGTGTAAATCCTCACTTGATGACTAGAATATGATTTTGAAACTTATAGCTGCTTTTTTTGTCCAGATTTTTGGCCTAATACAATCGCTAAAAGAAGATACATTTTCACATCAGAGCAACTAACTGCTTCCTAGAACAGGAAGTTTTTGAGCACTAGGAAAGAAAGAAAATATGCTGGATTTCATTCTGAGCAGTGTGTTAGAGCTGGGCAGGAAATGGCTGTGGTTGAAGACTACCTGATAATCACAGCACGATTAAATTTGACTTTTAATGAGAGGAAGTTAAAAAAAATAAAACAGGTAGTATGCGGCTTTCCAGTTATAGAACCAGTAGGGGAAAGGGGCTGTTCTTTATCTAGAAGATGGGGAATGTACTGCTGTTTGCTGCGTGAATAGTATTACACTAATAAAATATTCACTTCAGATTATGTTATAGATAGCAAAAAATGAATGCAACTACAAGGTACAAGTTTCAGGACTCTGTGGAGCTAGGCCTAGGCCCAGCTGTGCTATCTACAGCTCTGTGACACTACCCTCTTCTGTGGGGGCTTGTTTTACTATTGTTCAAGTTGGTTCTGCGCTGGCCTGGACCTTGCAATAGTTCTCTTGCTGCTTGGATTGCAGGTGTGTACTATGGCATCTGGCTTTAAAAAAATTTTTTGAGCTTCTCACCAAATTGCCCAGGGTGGGCTCAGACTTTAGTCCTCTTGTCTCACCCAGCCAGAACACCTGGGATTACAGGTGTGTGCTACCATATCTGGTTTGTGGGAAGGATTTATTTTTATTTTTATATGTTTGGTAGTGTCTCACTATGCAGCTCAGACTCAGTGATTCTCCTGTTTTCAGCCACCCCAGTGCTGGGATTACAGGAGGCCGCCACCATGCCTGGACTCAGTAGTTCTGTGGTCCACTCAGTGTGTCCAGGGCCAGGGCCATTGTGGTATGTGGTGCTGGGGTTGAACCCCTGGTCCCTGCGCTTGCCTAAGCAGGTGCTTAGTCCACTGAGCAATCTTGCAGGCCCTATGTAGGAAGGATTGTATACATGAGTTTTTTTTTTTGTTTGTTTTGGTACCGAGAATGGAACTCAGTAACTTGTGCTTGCCAGGTGGGTGCTGAGCCACTGAGTTACATCCTTGGCCTTATGCTATTTTTTTGTTTTTGTATTTTAGGACAGGGTCTACAGGCATTATAGGGTCTCACACCGTGAGTCGGACTCATAGTGATCCTCCTGTTTTCAGCCTCAAGCACTGGGATTACAGGTGTGCGCCACCACACCCTCTCAATCCTTGTCTCAGCGAGCCTCAGGAGTGGGGGAACAACCCAGCCAGCCTGTGTCTGCCCAAGCAGGTGCTTTAATCTGCTGAGCTTTTTGTATATTATTTTTTTTATTTTAGTAAATCAAGGGCAGGTCAGTTCATTTCTTCCTGAGTTAGCATTGAACATATCTTTGAAGGGATTTTTGATCTAATTTGTTAGATACATTGGCCTACAATTGCTTATAATATTTTATTGTCATTTTAGTCTCTAAAAGATTTATCTGTAGTTATATCCCTCCTCGTTTCTGACCTGAAATTTGTGTCTTTCTGTTTTTTTTTTTCTTCTGTTTAGGCTGACTAGATGCTAACTTGTTTTTTGATTTTAAAGAGCCAGTTTTTGGTTTTCTGTTTGTTGATTTTCTGTTGTGTTTCTCTAATTTCTGTTACTACTTTTCTATTGTTCACATTTTATTTGCCCTTAATTTATTAGTACAGTAAGGTGGAAATTTAACTCTTTAATTTGAAATCTTTATTGTTCTTCAAGATAAGTATGCCATAAAATTGCCTTCAATAGCCGGGCATGGTGGTGTAATCCACCTAGCACTTGGGAGGCTGAGAGAAGGGGATTGCTGAGTTCAAAGCCATGCTAGATTACATAGTGAGACCCTGTCTGTCTCAAAAAATACAAACAAGCAATTCTCTTAAATAATATTTTGAGTGCATCCCACAGATTTTGAAATGTTTTCATTTTCATTCCAAAGTTTTTGTTTTTTTCTTTGTGATTTTTGTTCACTCCTTGGTTAGAGTATATGTCCGTCCGTCCGTCCGTCCGTCCGTCTGTCTGTCTGTCTGTCTGTCTGTCTGTCTCTTCTGAGATAGGGTCTACCTATCTAGTCCACACTCGCCCTGAACTCTCTGTGTAGCTCAGGCTGGCTTTGCACTGGCAGCAATCCTTCTGTCTCAGCCTCCTGCGACATATGCCACAACACCTGTCTGTATGAGTTACTAATACTTGGAGATTTTTCATTTACTGATAATCTAATTTAATTCCACTGTGATTGAAGACTGTGTGAGTTGAATCATTTTAAATGATTTGTGGTCCTGAATATGCTGTGCACTTGAAAAGACTGCTGAATGTACTATTCTAAAAATATCAATCAGGTCAAGTTGGTTGATCACATAGTTAATGTCTTACATAGCCTTGCTATTTTCTATCTGCTTAGTCCATCAGTTTTTGAGAGAAGGGTATATAAAAGTCTATAATTGTGAACTCACTGGCTTTTTTCCTTGCAGTCTTGTCAGTTTTAGCCTTGTGTGTTTTGAAATTCATTTTGTTCATATGCATATATGTATTGAGGCTTTTTATGGTCTCTTAATGAATTAGATTTATTATTGTGAAATTTCCTTCATTAATCCCTGATAATATACTCAGCTTTCCTTTGATTAGTAATAGCATAATGTGTCATTTCACATTTAATGTATTTTTTAAAATGCATTTAATACAGGGTCTCATTAGACAGATTGGATTTGTAGTGATTCTCCTGTTTTCAGTCTCCTAAGCACTGGGATTACAGGCATGTGTGCTGGGGGGTGGGTCTGGCATGGCAGGCCAGGGATTGTAGGTGCTTTAGACTGCTGAACTGTCTGGCCAGCCCTCTAGTTTTTATTTATGTTTAAAGCGAGTTTCTGGTAGATAGCATGTAGTTAGTTTTTTCTTTTCTTAATCCAGTTTTACATTTTATTTTTTGAGACAGTGTCTTGCTATGTAGTTCAGGCTGGCTTTGAACTCACAATGTAGCCCACCTTGACCTTGAACTCACTGGTGATCTTCCTGTCTCAGCCTCCTGAGTGTTGGAATTAAAAATACATATCACTAGGCCCAGCTCAGTTTTTCTTTTAATTTGAATCATTTACCTTTAATGTGATTATTGGTACTGTTTGATTTGAACTTACCATTTTGCTGTATGTCCCCTCAGTTCTTTTTGTTTTCCTTTGGGTTATTTTTTTCATCAGTACACTTTATATCCTTCTTATCTATATCTCGTTTTGTTTCTTAGTATTAGAGTGGCTAGCATTCATTTTTAACTCATCACAGTCTGATTTGGGTATTTTAGCAGTATACCTTTATGCCTGTAGCAGTATATCATTTTTCTTTTGTCAAATTTTGTACTGTGGCCATATAGGTTAGTACTGTGTGTGCTATAAACTCCATAGAGTAGTGTTGATTCTTTTTTTTTCTTCTTCTTTTCTTTTTTGGTGGAACCGGGGATTGAACGCAGGCCCTTGCTCTTGCCAGGGAAGTGCTTATTCCACTGAACCATCTCTCCAGCCTGATTCTTTTAACTTTAAGTAGTTCTCTTCTAAGGGGATTGAAAAATAACTTAGGGAGCCAGGGAGACAGGTCAATGGCAGAAGCACCTGCTTGGCATGGTCCTGAGTTTGATCCCCAGTACCAAAAAAAAAAAAAGATGAAAAATAACTTAGGAAGAAAAGACTCTTAAATTTATCCACATGCTTATATTTTCAGAACTCTCAGTTCCTTTGAATATAGGTTTCCTTTTAGTGTCCTTTTCCTTTTACCTAATAGACTTCCTTTAATGTTTATTATAGTGCTGAGTTATTGCTAGAGAATTCAATTCCTTTTTTTTTTTTTTTTTTTGTGGAACTGGGGATTGAACTCAGGCCCTTACACTTGCCAGGGAAGCTCTTATTCTACGGAGCCATCTCCCTGGCCCTCCATTGCTTTTGTAAGTTTTAAAACTTTATTTTTGAAATATGCCTTACTGTTACAGACCCTTAGGTTGTTTTTTTTCGATGTCTTTAAAGATGTTACTTCCTCTTGTCTCTATGAAGTACCTGTTTTCTAGCTGGTTTTAATTTTATCTCTTAATCTCTGGTTTTATGTACTTTTATAATGCTGTGCCTTGGTGTATTTTAGGTTTCTTCTACTTGAGTTTTGTTAAACATCTTGGATCTGTGGCTTTATCTTTTTTACCAGTTCTAGGGAAATTATGGCTATTATTTTAAGGTAGTTTTTCTACCTTTTCTCCTTTTATTGTAGTAGTTGAGTTATATGTTTGTTGGTAATTATCCTTTAGCTAATCAAATGCTATATTGGTTGCCCTTTTTAAAGTCTTATTTTTTTCTTTCCTATTTTCATTTTATGTTATTATCACTGTCCTTCAAGTTTACTAACCTTTTCTGCTAGTTTGTCATCTACTCTTATTCTTATGTAGTATATTTCAGTCAGACTTGATAAGTCTATTACATTAGTATAAAACAAATCTGAGATTTTTTCATTTTATGTGTGTGAAACTATATTTGCTAAATAAATCTCATCTCCTTTTTGCCTCTTTTTTCAGCTCTCAGTGGCTTCCTGTTTCAACCTTCTATCTCACTGACTGTACATTCTGGGTACCTCATATCAGTGGAATTATTCACTGTTTGTCTTTCATGACCGGTTTATTTCATGTGACATGAATCCTCAAGATTCATCTGTGTTGTACCATGTTTCAGGATTTCCTTTGTGTTATTTAAGGCTGAATAATGGATATTCTGTTGTGTGTACTGCATTATGTTTGTCCATTCATCTGTAATGGACATTGGATTGCTTCCACCCTTAGCTATTGTGAATTGTGCTGCTGTGAACATGGATGTGCAAATATTTCTTTGTGACCCTGCTTTTAATTCTTTTGGCTGTATTCCCTGAAATGTAATTGCTAGATCATATGGTAATTTTGTTTCATATTTTTGTGGAACTTCCATACCATTTTAAAAAAGTAGATATGCTATTTCCAATTTACTGCCAGTTAAAATGGAAAAATGTTTTAAAGACTGGATTCACTTTTCAGTTATTTTCCATATAATTTCAGATTATATTTGTTTGTTTGAGGGCTGGGAAGATAGCTCATTGGCATAAGCACCTGCATCGCAAGCCCAAGATTGTGAGTTCAATCCCAGTACTACAAAAATATGTATATTTGTTACCAAGAATCAAACTCAGAGGCTTGTTTTGGAGGTACTGTGCTGCTGAGCTATTTCCCCAGTCTCAGACTGTAAAGTTGCATGTATAATACATTAGCTTGTTTTTTTCTTTTTTTTTTTTTTTTCTGGTACTGGGGATTGAACTCAGAACCATGTGCTTTCCAGGCCTATACCACTGAGCTATCTCCCCAGCCCCCTGCAAGTTAATACAGGTAATTCCTCTAGACTTTTCACTAGATTATTAAGATTTTACTATATTTTGGTCTTTTCGTTCTCTGCCCCCCTATGTGTGTGTATGTGTGCATTCGTGTGTGTGTGTGTGTGTGTGTGTGTATGTGTATATTGCTTTATTTCTGACTTAAGTCATTCCATACATGAGTTTTTATTTCCATAAAACACGATCATTCTCATTATTGATTTTTAGTTTCTTGCATTGTGGTTAGAAAGTATGCTTGAAATGATTTCAGGTTTCTAAAAATTTGTTGAGACTCTTTGTGGCCTGTCATTTGCTCTGTCCTGATGAATGGTCTATGTGCTGTTGAGTTGCATGCATTTACTTGGCAGCTGTTAAGTGCTGTGCTCTGCAAACGTCTGTTAGGTCTAGGATGTAGTTTAACTATAGTTTCTTTATGGATTTTCTGTCTGGATGACCTGTCCATTGCTGAGAGTGGAGCGGTTAAGTCTCCAGCTGTTATTGTAGGAGAATCTCTTTCTTTAGTGACCTTCCTTGTCTCTCTTTACTGCCTTTGATGTATACTTTATTTTATCTGACTTACGTTTAGCTACTCCTGCTTTCTTTTTTGATTTTTATTTGCATGAAATATTTTATTCCACCTCTTCACTTTCAGTCTGTGTTTATCTTTTAGAGGTGAAGTGGGTTTAGAAATATATAATCAGTTCTTATATTTTATCAAGTCATTTTGTCTTTAAAGTGGAGAATTTAATCCTTATTCATCCAAGATAATTGTTGAGGTCTTACTGCAGGTATTGCAGCATTTCTAATTTTGTTCTGTTTTCTTAAGCATCCTACTCTTCTTTATAGCTAAGGATTTGTTCTCCTAGTGTCCTTTTCTCCCTTGCTTATTAGCTTGACTTTTCTACTTTAGATTTTGGTTTTATTATGATTGTAAAGCTTGCGAGAGACACTTTTTTTTTGGTATCAGGAATAGAACTCACGACTGTGAGCCTGCCAGACAGGTACTGTATCACTGAGCTATATCCCTGACCCAAAGACACTGTTTTATTTATTCATTTATTTCCCAAAGACACTGTTTTAAAAAATCTTTTATTTATTTTTGATATAGGGTCTTGCTATGTAGCTCAGACTCATAGTGATCCTCCTGTCTCAGCTTCCCCAGCGCTGGGATTACAGGTGTGTGCCACCTGGGTTTGGTGACCGGCTCAACAGGGAGCCTGCATGGTTTGCAGTAGTAGGGACCAAACCCAGGTCCTTGCATTTGTCAGCCAGGCAGTTAGACTGCTGAACTATCTTCCTGGCCCCCAAAGATACCTTTTTGTTTCTAATAAATTATTTTGACATGATAGCAGCTTAACATGGTCATAAAGATAAGCACAGTAGCAAAGGAAAAGAGAGATGTACTAATAAAAATACTAGAAGATATACTAATAAGGAAGCTAAATTTCTACTCCATTCTTTCTAGTTTTGAATTTTTTTTTTTCTTTTTTTCTTTTTGAGACAGGGTCTCACTATACAGTTCAGGCTGGCCTTAAGCTCACTTTGTAGCTCAGGCTGGTCTTGAACTCACAACAATCCTCCTGCCTCAGCCTCCCAAGTGCTGGGATTACAGCCATGCACCACCACGCCTGGCTTAGTTTTGGATTTTTGATACCCCATTTTATGTCTTTCTATATCTTATAACATGACAGTGTAGTATTTTTAGTTTTGTTTTTTAGTCTTCATGTTAAAGATATAAATGCTTTATGCACCCCCATGCTTACTGTTAAAAGAGTATTTTAGATTTGCATAATCATGCTTAGTAGATCATTTTCTTCCAAAAAACTCAGTACAATGATCAAAACAAAATTAACATTGGTATAATGCTGTTTTCTAGCTTGCAGATTTTCACATTCTACAATTATTTCAATTATCAGTTCTTTTTTTTTTTTTTTTTTTTTTGAGACAGGGGTCTTGCCTGTTCAGGCTACCCTTGAATTCACCAGCTAGCCCATGCTAGCTTTGAATTTGGGGCAATCCCCCTTCCTTAGCCTCCTGAATACTGGGAATATAGGTGTGCACTAGCAGCCTGGCTAATATTGTTTATTTTAATACCAAAAATGGATTGGGACCACATTCTGCATTTAGTCATGTCTTTCTAGTTTTCCTTTAAACAGGAGTAGTTCTTAAGCCTGTATTTGTAGTTGATGATAGTGACATATTTTAGGTGTGGGACTTTTTGTTTTCTTCTAGTGATACTAGGGATTGAACCCGGGTCCTTCTCTTTGAGCTAAAATTTTTTATTTGAGACATCTTACCTATGCAGTTCAATTCTAGGAATTAGATTTTATCAGAAATAGAGGGTGACCTGGGTGGTGAAGGGTCCTCACCTGGATGGTATGGTCTTAGAAGCCTTTTTACTGATTCCTTGTCACAGAGATAAGTAGTTCAGTCCCTTCAGTGACATTCCGGCCATTCATAGAGATGTACGGGCAGCGTCATAGGGACAGTGTCAGCCACTGGCATGAACACTGAAAAACAACCTGTGACTCTTTAACAGCTTTCAGGTTGTCCTCCTGAAGGTGCTGATGAGTCTTCTCCTTGGGAGAACTTTGAGGAACCTGAGCCACCAATCCCTGAAACTTCTGTCTTTAGTCTCGCCTTCTACTTTCTCAGACCTGTGAGATCAGGAGGGACAAAGTACCTCACAGCCATGACACAGAGGTGGAGAGGTTGATTTTGGCTGGCATTTTCGGTCTGTGGGGCGTGAGGGTTCATTCCCACTGCTGGCAAGCAGAGCCCCGAGTAGGGTGGTGCGCCCTCCAACCTAACTGTGTTTAGTCACTGAGCTCATCAGTAGACCAGTTCACTGACCTGTGCAGCATCCCATGATGCAGCCACCTTCCACACACAGGAGAGTTTGGGGGACAGCCCAGAACCCGACCATAGGTTGTATGTGAGGACAGCGGGTAGGAGGGCTTATAGGAGGAAGAGACAGTGTGGCAGCAGGAAATCTGCAGTTAGGTTGTCACAGAGGGCCTTGTGTGTGGTGTCAGTCACACTCTTGTCCTGCTCAGTGGGAAATCTCTAGGGATTTTAAAGAGATTTTTTTTTTTTTTATATGGTTATGTTGGTACTGGCAATGGAACTGAGGATGGTAGGCAGTGGGGATTTTTTTACATGGGAAGGGAATCAAGTTGGACAGGGAAGAGGAAGTGGGTAAGAAAAAAATGAAGATGTGTTATGGGCAAGAACAAACTCCCCCAAGGAATTAATCATTATGGACTGCAGACGTGGACTAATAGAAGAGACAAAGACTTCCCTGACTAGTAAACACACACACACACATGCACGCATGCACACATGCACACACACAAACACATATGTGCGTCATGCACATACATGTAATTATTTTTTTAATGCTGAAAGTGTAGAGACAATAGGAGACTCCTAGTGTAGACTACAGGCTTGTCCGTTCCTGGTATGGGACAGGGTGGAATCATATGAAATGTCTGGTCTGTATGAACTCATTTCTTATTTCTAGAGTCATTCCTCCATGGCAGGTAGAGAATAATTTGTGGGTGGGAGGACAGAGGCGAGATTCCTGAGTTTCTTGCTTGAGCCATTGAGGAACCAGTGAAAAATAAGGAGATTTGAGGAAGACAAGTGCATCTTAGTTTCTGTCATCTTGGAGATTGTTGTTACAATTCATTTTACAGAACTGTAACAAAGAACATCTAGTTTGTTTAGTGTCTTGAATTTATAAAAAGAATTGAAACTGGGTGTCTTCCTTTTCCTTCTGATAGAGATAGCAGAAGTAAAACTGCAACTATTGTTGGTTTAGAACTGTAGCTTAGAATATTTAAATTGCACTTTTTAGTTGAGTTGGTAACATAAGCTTGATTTTTTCTTAACTTAAAATATATATTAAAAGTTAAAACCATCAACTAAGGAATGGATAGAGAAAATTGATATTTTTACATGATGGGAGTTTTGTTCAGCAATAAAGCAGGATACAATTGAGGATTTTGTTAGTAAATGTGTGCAACTAGAGACCATACTCTTAAGTGAAATAAATCAGACCTGCTTGTGCAAACATATATTGTCTCCTTAGTGTCAGAACCAGAAAAAGAAAATAAAATCTGAAGGGTACAGTAGATTCTGGGAAAAAGAAATGAATTATTCAAAAGGAAAGAGTTACTGAGTTGAGAAGGATAGGAGAGGGAGTAGGGGAAAGAAATTTTTATCTGTGTATGTAAGCAGGATGGTTTGGACAACTGTACTGTGCATTTTTGCTGGTCTATGGAAAGGAGCAGATAATGCTTAATTTATCTCCTTTTTTCAATTCTTTATTCTCCTCTTAATTTCTTGCACATTTTTTTTTCCCAATTTTGTATACATATATCTGGTAATAGTGGTTGGAAAACACTACTATACATTGCAACATACTGTGAAATTCATATTACTTCATTAAATGAAATTCTGTATCACTTGTAATTTTTCTATTTTAATACTGTTTTGTACTCTATAAGATAAAAAAAAGAAACCATCATTGTAGAAATTTTTTTTAAAAAGCTAATTGAAAAAAACAAAACAAAAAAATAGAAGCTAATTGAGGGAATTCTGAATAAAAATGAAGTAGGATAAAGAATATTTCTTTATTAAAACCAACTGAAAAAGTGGGTTGAGGGAGAAAGGGAGATACCTACAAGTTTGTACTTCAAAGATTGGCTGCAGGGGCCTGGGAAGATAGCTTAGTAGAATAAGTGCTTGCCTGGCAAACGCAAGGACCTGAGTTCAATCCTCAGTCCCACTAAAAAAAAAAAAGACTGGCTGCATGTGGTAAGACCACCCATAACCAGGAAACAGGCTTAGGATGCATCTGAGCACTCTGCAGAGTGGAGGGAGCAGGGGGAACCCCCAGAGGACACTGTACAGGGGATAGAAGCATAGCAGCTGGATTGTTGGCCCCTTATGATGCCTGTGCTAAGCTCATTTTAACTTTTACATGAAATTTTGGACTTTACAAAGTAATTAAAAGCACTAGCCAGGTCTCAAAGTGAAGTGCATGTGTGTGCATATAGATGTCCCCAACTAGGTGAGAAAGGCCCAGCATTGTTAGGAGAACTAGGTGCTGTGGGGCTCTCCTAGTTTCTTCCCTTGCTCCCTTCTGAGATCCAGGGAGGTGCAGCCACCAGCCCTCGGATGTTTACATATTTATTTTATAAAATGATGCTATGGTTTTTATTGCCCTGTACCTTAAAAAAGTATCCACACCCTTCTGTTTGTTATTTGACCCTTTGTACCCTTTTAAAATAGCCCTGCAATGCACAGCTTGTGTATGTGTACCAAGGGGCAGATAGGAGTACTTCTGTGGAGTTAAAGTTGAAAGATAGTAATGTTTAAAATTTTGATAGTATGTAGCACAGGCCTATAATCCCAGCTACTTGGTAGGCTGAGGCAGGAGGATTGCAGTTCAATCCCAAACGGGGCAGTTTAACAAGACTGTCTCAAAATCAATGGTAAAAAGGGCTAGGATTGTAGCTCAGTGTTAAGAGCTCTGGACTTGATCCCTAATATAAAAAACAAAACAAAAGATGACAAGAACAACAACAAAAAAACTGTGTTACAAGATACAGTACTTGACACAAAATAATGCTGCTTGTAAATACTAACCACCATTTTTACTTTGATTGTAAATAAACGTATAAATAAAGGTACACACTGATTTTATTTTAAAATTTGGTAATCTTTTAAGACCCAGTGATTTTAAGTTGTATATCTTTGAATATGAATAATGAATATACATGTATGTATTGTACATACACATACTTTTTTTTTTTTTTGAGGGAGGCAGGGTCTCACTGTGTAGGTTAGGCTGACCTCAAACTCATCAATCCTCCTGCCTCAGCCTCCTGATTGCTGGGGTTATAGGTGTGAGTCACCACACTAGGCTGAAATGTACAAATCTTAAATATAGCATTTGATCAGTTTTGAAAAATGGATATAAGTATAGTTTACCTCTAATTTTAAATACTTTCAATGTATTTGTGGCTTTCAAACTCCTAGCTCCAACTGCCCTCTCAGGTGAATATATTGTAGTACTTCTTTGACATCTTTGTTTTTGGACCATCTGAGAAAATGGATCAGATAAAAAAGTCTCAATTCTTATTAACCCACAGTCCTTGTCCAGGATTGCCTCCCTCTTACTAAATCTTGCCAATTTTACCACAAATGCATTTGAAAAGCATCTACTTGTTTCCGCCTCTCTCACTTGGTCCCCAGCCACGTACATCACTGTCTTCTACATGGAGTGGACTAAGTGCCTGCTTAGGCAAGTGTAGCGACTGACGTTCGATCCCCACACCATATCCCGTGCTGGCCCCACCCCCTTGTGCGCTGAGCTGGGGACCAAGACTGGGTGTGCTGGTGATTACCTGTAATTCCAGTGTTGGGGAGGCTGAAAACAGGAGGATCAATAGAGTCTGAGCTGAGTAGTGAGACCTGCCCAAAACATATTAAAAAGAAAAAAAAAGAAATCAGACCATCACTTTTCTGCTGACATTGCATCAGTTCACTTCCTGTTTTGTTTACTTTGTCTTACTGGAGATTAATTCACTTATTTCAGAGGAGATATTCTTGCCCAGTCTTTCTGCAAGTACAGTGGTCCCTCGCTATTTTTGTGGCTCAACTTTCGCAGACTCATTTTTTTCCTGGTCTTATAATTCAGCTTTAAAAAACAAAAAGATAGGTATACAGCTACATTCTCTTAATTCAATGAAGAGAGGCATCTGCTCTAATAGTGTTTGTAAATAAAATATCATGTCTGCACCTTGTACAACAAATAACCACTAAGAAAACAATATACAATGTATTAATTATTGAAACTTCTAATAATTTAATTTGAAACTGTCTCACTGCTATTCAATAAGATTATGGAATAAAAAAAGAAAAATAAATACATAAATATACAAAATATATTAATCTAAATTATTATTATTATTTTATTTTTTATTTTTGGTGGAACCGGGGATTGAACTCAGGCCCTTGTACTTGCCAGAGAAGCACTTATTGTACTGAGCCATTTTCCTGGCCCCTTAATCTAAATTATTTATCATAGATTTTTTGCTGTATCTTGGGATTTTTTTGGTGGAACTGGGGATCAAACTCAGGCCCTTGTGCTTGCCAGGGAAGCGCTTATTCTACTGAGCCATCTCCCTGGCCCCTGGGATTTTTTAGTAGTGTACATTTTGTTAAAATTATCTGGGTTTATGAGTTTAGAAAATGATTAAGAACATCAGAAGTGTTTTTAAAAGTGGAAAGGTTTATAAGAATATGGTAAGGGTTTATAAAGCCTTGAATATATAAATACTAAAATAAATATAACATTGCTACTTTGCTGATTTTCACTTATTACAGGGATGTCTGGAACATGACCTGTGTGATAAGTGAGGAACTTCTGTATCACACTCTAACCACATCACTCTATTATTTCCCTCATGCCACTTTCTTGACTCGCAGTTGTCTTCCATTTGTAGTCTGTCTTTTCTCTACAGTGTATATTGTGAGGGACCTTGATTCTGTTTGTTTGTTTGTTTGTTTATTTATTTATATATTTGGTACAAGATCTCACTACACAGCTCAGACTTAAAGACTTTTGTCTCAGCCTCTCCAGCGTTGTGATTATAAGCATGCACCACCATGCCCAGTTTCGGTGGCTGGTGTGGCATATGGTGCCGGGGACTGAACCAGGGTCCTTGCACTTGCCGGGCAGGTGCCTAAACTGCTGAGCTATCTTTTCCAGCTGAGACCTTGATTCTTGTTCATTGGCATGTCCTCAGTTTCTGTACAATAGCAATATTATTGTTTAGTAAATAAGTATTTTTATTCAATGATCAGATGCTAGCTGAAACTTCTAAATATTCAGAGTTTATTCAGTAGCATGTTTGATGATGTGATATAGTTAGCAATTTTTAATCTCTAAAATCAAATTTTAAATTAAAAATTGAAGTCTTTTTAAATTTTTTTTTTATGTGTATTTGATACAAGATTTCACTACACAGCTTGGGCTCATAGTGATCCTCCTGTGTCAGCCTTCCTAACCCTGGGATTACAGGGGCACACGCCACCATGCCCTGTCTTGGTGGCCAGCTGGGCATGCTTTGGGTGGGGCCAGTGCAGCCTGTGGTGCTGGGGATGGAAGCCGGATCCTTGTGCTTGCCAAGCAGGCATTTAGACTGATGAGCTATCTTGCTGGCCCTGAAAGTCTGCCCTTTAAGTCACTTAGCACTTAGTGCATTAACTTTTTGATAATTTACATAGAATACTTATTTAGTTAATGTTTCTATCGGAGGCCAGGAATAATATATCCATATTTGAGTTGGCCCTGATTGTAAAACTTTCCTGCAAGTAAATAAAGTTAAACCATTTTACTGGATCATATAATATTTCATTATTGATTTTTTTAAAAGTAGTACAACTCTCAGAGCAGTAAATAATTTACATGGGATTTTAAAGGACCTTTTAAGTACTATAATAATAAGTAAATAAAAGCACCAGTGAATGCTGAATGAATAACAAAGGTTTTGTGAATATAATCTGAGGTTAAGAAATCCTAGAAGTTAAAAAGTTGTTTTAAAGGATTTACCAGACAGATTCATTGTAACCAGCAGAAAATTCACTTCACTAGGATTGTTTCTTAGGGTATCTATTACCCTCTGGTTTGCAGTGCACAAATTATGTGTTAGTTCCATTAAAGAAAATAAACATGATGCCTTCTATGAACTGGTATAAAATAAATGGATAGGTCTTTTATAAGATCTCATTTTGCATTTTATTGTTCTTCCAAGATTGAAACAAATGTTGACACGTACTGTAGTGTTTATTTTTCACAACATTTCCAAGAAATATCCTAATTCCAGATGAAGTATTAAAAGCTTTCCAGGACATTATGACAATTTTATAAGTTGGATGATTACAGAGTAGCAGTGGACAAACCTGTATTTTCCCTCTGTAAGGGGAAGTGTCACTTGTTTTCCTAACTTCAGTATCAGTATGAAAAATCTGATCTGAACTTTAGTATTTATTACCCTTTAAGGGCAGAGCAGCTTTGTTCCCAGCTTCCAAAGTCTAAAAATTGCTTGTGGAGGAGGCAGCTGGGTTATATTTAACTTTAGCTCTTAGGAATGGAGTTAGGCTAGACTTGGCAGATTTGAGTTGAAATTTCTTCTTTGGACCTTTGATGCCTGCAAATTGTTACGTATTGTTTGATCAAATAATATATTAGTTTTCACACTATTCTTTTAATGTGATGTCTGTGTGTGTGTGGGAGTGTGTAATGCACGGGTTCTCAGGTTTAGGTCTTAATTTCATTCATCTGTGATGGTTGTTTGGTCAGCAACTTTTAAATTCATTTGTAAACACTAATGTAGACAAAAAGCTGTATGATAACCTGACAGTAAAGATGTTGAACTCTTAGAGAACTTATGAATGAGATTTGGGGCACATGTAGGTAACTGCAGCAAAGTCCACACAAAATAGCATATAGTCAGTAGCAAGGAGTGGGATCTAACAAGCTTAGATGGATGAGTTGGGGAAAAGGTTGTGAAAGAAAGTGGAGTCTTGGAGGCCCCTTTTGGAAGGAGGAGAGTAATTGTGGGACAGAGCCAGAGCAGTGGAGGAGCGTAGTGTAGTTGCACCACGTTCTGTATGAGGAGATGTGTGCGGTCATGTGGACAAGGTTAGGCTCAGTTAGTGGATTATGGATTTGATTCAGTAATCAGTAACAATGATAATAATGGAATTCTCAGCCTCAAAGAGAGTCACATAAACTACCTTTAAAAAATGCACTATCCTTTTTAGTCTAACAGTTTCTGTTCCTTTAAATTCCACATATGTAACACGGATTTATCTAAAATGAATAATTCTAGGTGTCAGTGGAACAATTCAGAGAACTCTTGTACATTATTGGAATTGTGACTTGTGAATCTTTATTGAGTTGTGCACTGTTTGGCAAGGTGGAATGGATGAGAAACTGAGGCCCAGAGAAGCCAAGCAACTTGGACAGGAGTCTGCAGCTCACGGTATTGAGGCTTAGACCCAGAGCCTGGCCTCCTGTTGCCTTTGCCTGCTCTCCATGTTTCATGTAGTGCACTGTACTCAGTGGGATGTGAAGGACGATTGAGCCCTGCTCTTCAGGAGTGTTTTGTGTGTAATCAAGGGAGCTGTGTGGCCCTGTTACTTTACATTTTTAGTTAGTAGGTAGTTTGATTAGTACAGAGATTTTCATCCAGATGTGCTTAGGTTAGAAGTCTCGTCAGAGGAGGTAAGCCTGGCTTGGAGAGCAGGAGTGGGGGTGACAGTCCCCATGCGAAGGGTCACAGGGAAGGCAGTTTCTGAGCACAGGAGACTCATTTGGGAGTAGTGAGAAGTGTATGCTGTAACATTGTACAGTACTGTTACGAGGCAGTTTTTGTTACAGGCTGGTTAGGAATCTGACCATCCTTACTTTTTATTGTGTCAGTACAAAGAATGCTTTTGGCATTAGTGTACTTGAAACTGAGGTTCTGTAAAGGGGGATTTTTCAAAATACGCTTTTTTGTTGTCTTGTTTTCCCTCCACCTGGGTCTGGCAGTAGAAATATAGAATGTGAAGAAGCTGATGTAAAGGATAATTTTAGGTGTTTTAATAGGTATGGTGATGAAGTCAGGATCAAGGAGAGAACTGGCTCAGAATAATTGTAGCAAGATTTAAATTTTATTCTTACAGTTAGCCCTGTGGTTTTAGGATTAGACTATTTCCATAATACTTATCCTTGTATCAGATCAACTGCTAAAAATGATTTACACACTGTACTTGAGGTGCCTAGGAAGCAACAGTTATGTCCGGACTGTCATGCCTGGAATCTCCCAGAGAGGTTGGAAAGGCTACAGAAATACAAAAGCATTTGTCAGTATGTTAATTCTACATTGCATTCATGTGAACCTTGAGTGTCTGAGTGTGCTTTGTCATATGTCTGCTTCAGGGATCCATCTCAGCATGCTGTAAAACCTGTTTTAAAAATAGGTATGTGCCACTCAGTGTCAGTAAGGTTGGTGACACAATGGAAAAATCTGGTAAGTGAGTTTGCAAAGTACAGTGTTTCTGAAGAAAGTTCTTTTGTAAAGTATCTTCAAAGATTGAATTTTTTTGATATACTTTCATACAGATTACAAACTTGATAAGATAGTTTATTTTCATATTATCTTTTTAAATATTTGAAATTTATGTATGTAGCTTGATAAATCTTTCAAATTATCTTGTTTTGAGGCAGACATTGTTTTTCCCTCACCTTTATTGAAGCTCATTCTCTTTTGCTTTCATATTTATATGAGCATTAAAATATTCCCTAAATTATTAAATAGCTCATACATTTCATAGATTTGTTGATAAGCTTTCATATTTGTATATGAAATGTATATTTGCACTGTTGGAGGGGTAAGGGAAGGAGATTTATTTTGGTAGGTGATCTGGAAATTTTTCAACAAAGATTGTGTAAAGTAAAAGGTTATGGATAAAGTAGATATTCTCTTTTTTTTTTTTTTGGTTGATGTATTAAGAGTCTGAATGGGGGGAGACTGATTAATTTGGAAAACAAAACTGTCTTGCGAAACAAACTTAATGAAAATGTAATGTAATGAACACTCATGTAGCAGACTCAGTGTGGACAGTGTAGAACAAAATGTGACTAAAGTGAATGACTCTCCCCAGAGACGTGAAGATGGGGATTATAAGCCAGGAAAGGAAAGCTTTGCCCTAAAAGCCTATTGAGGGAAATGAAGGTCACCACACCTGACTGAGAAGCTTCTGAGGAGATGAACTTTGAAATCTCCAATTCATGTGTATGTAGTTGAGGATTGATTTTGCAATCTTACAGTGAGGGGGAGCTATTTTTACTTTTATGTCAACAACAACAAAAAAATGATGTATATGTTCTTGTTCTCAGTTGGTTTCTTGTGTTTTTCTCCCTTCCCCACCTCCTTATTCTGGTACTGGAGTTTGAACCTGGAACCTTCACAATGAGCTACATTATTAACCTATTTTATTTTTAAATTTTGAGATAGGGTCTCTCTAAGTTGCCTAGCCTGGGATCGAACTTGTGATCCTCTTGTCCAGGCCTCTTGAGTGCTGCAATGATAGGGATGTGCCACCATGAGTGTTCACTCAGTTATTTTCCATATATATGGCCTTGAGGTCACTTTGTAGCCCAGGCTGGTCTTGAACTCTTGAACGTCTTTCCTACCTCAGCCTCCTGAGTTCTGAGATTACAGATAGGTGCTACTACACCTGTTGTTTTCCATGTTTAAAAAGGAAATATGGACACCTCCCATTTCCTGTACTGGGAATTTTTTGGGGGGAGACTGGTTATTTTTCTTTCTTTCCTTTTTTGTTAGTGTATGTTTGCACATTCATTTTAAGGAAGAGGAGCATGTATATAGCACAGTGTGATCCTGTTTTAATCCCCTTACATTCCCTATCCTGGGACAGTTTTAAGTACATTAATTTAGAAGTTAATAATGAAAATTCTAATTGATATCTATATGTTCTGGAGTATGAAATACATCTATTTTGATAATCTTCAAATATGCTATTTTGGGGGGGAGATTTCCAAGGTTAAACTGAGTTTTTTTATTTTTTATTTTTGGTAGAATCAGGAATTGAACTCAGGACCTTGTGCTTGCCAGACAAGCACTTATTCTACTGAGCTATCTCCCCAGCCCCCTGTTGTGGAGTATGGTAGGCATCTTAAATATGTTACTTATTGGCCACAGAAATCCTTTTAAAAGGTAAGTAGGTATGGGCATTCCTGTTTCACAAGAGACTTCTTCAGGATTACCTTTGGGTCTTTTTTTTTTTTTTTTTTTGGTGGAACCGGATATTGAACTCAGGCACTTGCACTTACCAGGGAAGCGCTTATTCCACTGAGCCATCTCCCTGACCCCAGGATTACCTTTGAACACTGCGAGTCTTTTCATTCTGTGATCTTGCTCTTTCCATAATATCATATTTTTTGACAAGAATTTCAGAACAGTTTTGCTTGGATTTGAGCCATTAAAAATGAAAGTAGTCATAGGAAAGGTATTAAGCAATTTAGTGTGTCAAAAATACAAGAATTAAACAAATTCTCCTTTCAGTTAGAGGGTGATTGTCTGACATTTGTTCTTTTTTAATTTTTAAAAATGTTTGTTGAGTGATCAAAAAAGCATCAAGAGAGCCCACAAGACAGCTCTGCAGTATAAGTGCTTGGCTGGCAAGTACAAATGACATTTGTTCTTGATAATATACTTAATTATGTTTGAATCCTAGTATGTTCTGGATATGTAATCCTTAGTTTGTTTTTACCGTTGCACGCTACCGTGGTGGCCTTTCTGTCCTTAGTATCTGTGTGTATTAGGATTGGCTCAGCAGTGTGCTTTGTTCCCATGACTTCCTGAGATCTGGTATAGCTTTGGTTTTTTTTTTTTTTGTTTGTTTGTTTTTGTGTGTGTGTGTGTGTGTGTGTATGTTTGTTTTGTTGCAAGAATGTTTAACATGCCCTGAATTTTAATTTTTTAAACATAAATTTATGTATTTGGTATAGGCTCACACTCTGCAGCTTGGAGGCGGGGCCAGCACAGCATGTGAACTTGGTTTTTGTGCTTGCCAGGTAGGCCCTTAGATTGCTGAGCTATTTCCAAGGCCTCTTGGTATGGCCTTGGGTGATCCTAGGTTGTGATGAGTGCCAGGGTCAGTTTCTGGTTTTCATACTGTTACTGGCTTATCTTTAAGCCATATCAGAGAAGCTGTCCAGGGTTATCCTGTGACTAGAAGAACATTCTATAGTTGACTAGAATCGGTGTGAAATCCTCTTTAGGGCTAAAGAACAATTAACTTTCAGGCCCAGTGCTCTGTTAGACCCATGAGATAGATGCAATCTTGTATAAGAATGGTGTGTGCTTTCTAAATAGCCGAATTTATTGAGAAGGCCTTAATATTATTTGTCTTTTTTTTTCTTTGAGACAGTCTCACTCTGTAGTTCAGGCTGGGCTTGAGTTTACTCTGTGTCCCAGGCTGGCCTTGAGCTCTTGGTGATCCTCCTGTCTCAGCCTCCTAAGTACTGCAATTATAGGTATGTGCCACCACACCCATCTATTTCTGTGAAAATAACTGTAGTCTTAGCTTAGTAGTTTATATACATATTGTTGTTATTTTTATTTTTATTTATTTATTTTTTTGAAACAGGGTCTCTAAGTGACCCTCTTGCCTCAGGCTTCCAATGTGCTGGGATAATAGGCAGATCCCACCATACTAGCCTAATATAAATTTTAAACTTGCCTGGTTATTTGGTTTTAGTTCAACTTTTGTTTACTGAGTATCAAGGAAAATTATATGATTATAGGTGTTGGCATCCCGGTCAGTCCCTCCATTAACAGCAGTAGTTACCCAGGTTCCAAGGAGGCATTGCAAAACTGATCGTTACTAAGTGAGCGGATTGGTTTCTGTTATCTGTGAATGTATAAGTGAAAACCTTCCAAAGTAACTTTGGACATTCAGAGACTTGATTAAAATGTTCAGTTTTCTTAAACAAGTCATCCTATTTTGTAAGAACATTCAGATATTGTATTTACACAAAAAGAAACCTAATTAATTTTTGTTTACTTAAGAGAACCTGTTGCTAAAATAGTAATGAGTCAGGGTGTAATACAAGTATAGTCACACGCCCCTTGTTCTGTAAGTAACCAGAGTGCTGTGTGTGTGCCTGCTCTCCGCTCTAGGAAGGCAGAAGTGAACTCACTGGCATGCTTTTTCTCTATTGCAGCCTAAAATGACGAATGTGTAAATTCAGTGGAATAAATGGCGTCCAAAGTCACAGATGCTATAGTCTGGTATCAAAAGAAGGTAAGTTGATAGTCAAAGCTTTTAACTTGCAAAATGTTTTAATTTCAAAACTCCCATGTTTATTTTGAGGAATAATTTTATGTTAAATAATGCCCAAAATAATGATAAAGTTAGTTTTTTTGAACGAAAAGGGAAGATTAATTTTTCTTACACTTAACTTTCTTCTAGTTAGGATTATGCCTAAAAGTACTTCTCCTCTACTTTTTATTCCATGGTAGCTGGATTAATTGCTGTCAGTTAAAGTAAACAGCACATAATCAGAATTATGTAAAAAGCATTAAATGTTTTCATATTTTTTAAAGGATCAGGGTAAGTAAAAGTTATAATTTTATTACTATTTATATCAAGAGAGATGGCAGTTTTTACTTTGTTGTGAGTTATAATTCAGTAGCTGAAATTTTTTAGTAAAGTAAGCCACTCAGATTTTTTTTCCAAATTGAAATATAAAATGTTTAGTTTCAGGCTTCAGAATTACCTGTCATAATCACTTAACTGTCTGTGTCAGCCAGTGTCTTTCATGAGAAGCCTCATCAATGTGATTATTTCCTTTATAATAAAAAGAAAATATGATTTAAAACTAAATTGTTCACTGTTAAAAAAGTTTACATATTTTAAAATGTATGTTTTATATGATATCTTAAATTTTTCATCTGTGTAGTGAATTGTGTTTATTTTTACATCTTGAAACATTTTTGATGCCTTATTCTTTAGATTTGTATTAACAAAATATAATTAGGCATTTAAAGCTTTTTTACTAGGGAAAATCAATTTTTAGAATTAGTTGAATTGGATATGTGATAATTAAAACAAATATTAGATAAATCTAATGGTGCAGTCCGTCTTTGTATGTGTTATTTATTTCTGGGTAGAACATACTATACATAAATAATACCAGACTTTTCATGAAAGGTACTTAATGGGAAGTATTATGCCAACCTATGATTGAGTCAGGTTTTTTGATCCTTTGTAAATATCACCTTTAAGTGTAAATTTCTAATCAACTTAAAAACCTGTCTGCCTAACTAAACAAGTGAACAAAGGAAAATTAAGCCAGATTTAACATGTGTCTTTGAAAGATTTTTTTTCTTAGTTCTGCTTGTAGGAGAAATGTTTTGAAACATTTTCTCTGCTGGCTTTTTGTGAAACATTTGGAACTGAAGAGCATGTGTGGAACGTACTGTACTTGGCTGACCTTTCTTGGGATAGGAAGGCTTGGAATATTATACTCACACACAGTTAGCACAGGGACACTGCCTTTATGTGAGGGTCATTTACCTAGCAGCTTTGAATGTGTGCAACCAACATTTCTCCAGAGCAACCTTAACGAAGGTGGAAAATACACCAGAAGATACCATCATGCATTTTATGATAGGTCGTTACTAGAACCATTAACTGAATTTCATTGGTTCTGTTTTGCTTTTTCTTTTAAATACTATAAAGGAATGTTGTTTCAAGGCATACTGCAAGAGTAAAAGAGAAAGAAAAATATAGCAGGCCCCATCCTCTAGGGCCTTCCCTTACCCATACCAAATTCTGAGTTCTGCCACTAGAGGTAGCCATTTTAAATTCTTTGGTGGTTCTCAAGCCAAAGGAACTCTTCATTCCCATAAGGGGGTTGAGGACAAGGGTTACAAATATGAGGTGTGAAGTTTTACTTTTCGTAATTACTTCAAAGGGAAATTGGCATTAAGCAGACACCACATGGCTGTGGAGTAAATAGTTGATCCTCTGATGTCTGCAGAGCCCGTCTCCGTTACCTCTGCTGCTAGAGTACAAAACACAGCCATGAGCAGTATGTAAGATGGATCTGCATGGCTGTGTTCCCATAAAAATTAATTTGCAAAACAGGTAAAGCTAGATTAGGCCCACAAGTCTTAGTAGCCTCATAGCATAAGGATTGTCCTTCTCAAAAGTGAGTAATGCCCTGTTAAATAATGTTAGTTTTTTTTTTTTTTTTTTTTTTTTAACAGTATTTGCTGTATGTTTTTAAACATGCCTACCTTTTCTTCCTCATTTCGTTGTAGGTGTTATTTCTGACTGTAGGAAAATGTTTTAAACTTTTTTTTTTTTAAATAAGCTTTCCCTAAGCTTACTTCTGAGTGACTAAAAATTTTGGTGAAATTGTGTGTGCATCATGCATGTATGTAGCCAATAAGGCTCTATAATGTTTCCAGAGTCCCTGATAACTGCTGATCTATAAAGAGTCATCAGCCGGGCGTGGTGGCGCATGCCTGTAATCCCAGCACTCGGGAGGCTGAGGCAGGAGGATTGTTGTGAGTTCAAGACCAGCCTGAGCTACAAAGTGAGCTTAAG
>PVKA01018478.1:15051-43888 GCA_004027165.1 Ctenomys sociabilis | reverse complement strand
TGCTGTCTTGCTGGCGAAGAAAATGGCTTGTGAGGTTATTTACAAGTTTTGCCCCATGGTCACTTGCCATACATCAATAGTAAGGTATTCTTATAGACGGAGTCTAAGTGTTTCTGCTTATGGTTCATTATAAATTCCGTTTGGAGTATTTTCCTTATGTTTCTGTCATCCACTTGCCTTTTTTTTTTTTTTGTGGCTCTGTTATTGTCTGTAGGATTTAATGCCGTATATGATTAATAAAGATAATGGTCTATATCTATAAATTTCAGTCATTGACTGGATTATAATTTTTGAAATTCCATTATGACTATTGCCAGTAAAACTGTTTTTATATGTTTTATTTAGTGGATCTTGCACTTTATATATGTTTGTGTCTCACAAAGCATAATCAAGTGGTATATCTTTCCAAAATCTCAAATTGGTGACTGCTTTTACCATACAAAATAAAACAGGCTGAGGAGTTTATAGAGAAACTGACTTTATTGTTGCATTGACGGGTTGAGGCAATTTCATATAATATAAATACATTTATAGTGATGTTTCCTCAACTGTTCAACAGAAATTATTTTATTTCCCACTAAACAAAAGTTATTGGCTTTCCCTGTGAGAAAATGCCATGTGTGTGGTATCCTGATCATTTGGAAACATTTGTATTCCTTACTCTCACTACATCACACCATCTCCTAAGAAAGAAAGCACACATTTGGTAAATCAAATGGTATAAAATCTTTTTACTCCATTAGGAAAGTTACCTGTAGACATTTGTGTAAATACAATGAAGCAAATTGGTCATTTACTAGGAGAACATTCCACAAAGTAGAGTAACAGAGTACGTGGCCATGTGCTTTCTCTTCTTTAGGGGTCTGCTCTATTTTTTCCTTCAGAGCCATGGTCATAGTCATCCACATTTCTTCCACCACAGCTCACAGTCATTCAGAAAAAAGAAGTGAGAAACCAGCCACTATGACATTCCCAAGTGTGAGTGCTGGACACAGCTATTAGGCAAAAGTCTACTCAGAGAAGTAAGGAAAGATAATGATTCAGGAAGCCTCAAGTGCTGTGGCTTTCGTTTCTGGGTCATCAGTAACCTCAGTTTCATGATTCAACATTTTGGATGTAAATAATTCACAACAGTAGAAGTGAGAGCACATTTATGTGCAATAGAAGTAAATAATTTAGTTCCAAAATGTGGGATGCCCCTAGTAATGAGAAACCATTGAGAGTTATTCATCTGATGTCTTCACTGGATTCTGGAAATTTATGAAATTCTGCAGTTTAAAAGTTTGTGTGTGTGTGTGTGTGTGTGTGTGTGTGTGTGTGTGTGTTTACTTTATTTCTTATCAATTAAATCATAGTTGTGTTCATTGGGAAAGGAAGAAAAACAATAGGAAAGGGCAGTAGTGATGACTTCCACTTCTTTTGATGGAAGGCATACATGACTACATCTCTTGTCACTATAGGATTTAAAATTATGTTCACTTATATGTATTAAAAGAGGACAGAATAATTCTCTAGAAGGAAAATGTTTGAAGGGGTGTAAAAATTTTATTTAAGATGAACTCTCACAGTGCATAATCAAAATCAGTCTCTGGTAAGCCAAGGAATGATGTAACCAGGTTGACATTCTCAATGAAATGAAGGGTAAAGGTAATGAATGATTCAGAGAATTATTGCCAAATGCTTTTGACTGAATTAAAGTGCCAGAGTAAGATACAGCTTTTTCCAGACTTTGTGTGATGCTCTCCCTGTGGAAGGCATCCCTTTTTCAAGTCCTGTTCCTCGTTCTGTTATTTAGTCACTGTGAGACTTCAGATCACCCTCCTTCCTGAACCTTACTTTCCTTAAGGTACATATGAGACTATTAATGGCATCTACTCAGGTGGTTGTTGTAAAGAGTGAAGAAATGATACTCAAGTACTTAGCACAAAGCTAAGCATGGCCAGTATCAGTTACTGTATAATTTTAATGCTTTTGAGACCCTCCATAGAGGTTATAGGCAGGCTTATTCTCCCTCTCAGCTTTGTCACATGTAATTGGACTTGTATAGGTCTTAAGTCTCAGTTCTGTCACATATAAAATAAAGCTCATAATTGCAGGCATGAAATAACATACATAAATCACTCAATACAGTGCCTGCATTGAAATGATGTATTTGTTCATGTGTGTATCTGTTTATCTGTGTATATACGTAAAAGACTCTTGAACAGCCTCTGCATCCACACTCCTACCTGGGTCAGTTACCTACGTAGTTTGGTCAGTTGTTTGGCCTCTCAGGTCACAGAGGACCTCCAGCAATTGATAGGGGATGGAATAGAGGAGCTGCTTATGCTGGCTAGGTGACAAATGTGAATTCACAGAATTACATGACTCTATAAGACTGGAGATTTTTTTTAGGGCAAGTCTGGTGGTTAGGATTCTTAGCTGTAAGGTAAGTTCTTAAGTAATGTGTACTAAGTTGAATTGAGAGATTTTTTAGTATAGGTTAATGAGTGTTTGAAAATGTCTCCCCTTTTTAAAACAACTTAAAATTATACTCATTTATAAATCTTTGTTTGCCACAATAAATAAGCTTTGGAGAAAAGTCCATTTTTCAAAGAGAGGAAGAATGTGGTTGAAATTTAATTCCTCGGAGATGTGGGCTGTATATTGTATTCTCAGTTTTCCCCTTCATCTCAAAGTGTGGACCCAGTATTAGCATTTTCCTGCTGGCAAAGTGCTGCCTACATTGCTTTCTTTAACTGAACTTCCCAGTGCCATTGGTTATGAGCATGAAATCTTGCTGAGAGACTTGCTTCTGGAGAAAAACCTGTCCTTTCTAGGTGAGTATTGCTCTCACCTTTCCTAGATGGTACTAGCCCTTTGAGTGCTTAAATATATATTTTAAAATCTTCCAGCTGAAGTTATATACAAAAGGAAGAGAGATGATGATTGATGCTCTGCATGTTATCTTTTATTGATTTAGAACTGAGCAGGAACTCAGTTACCTAATCCCTTGAATATACAGTACATACACAGGCTTGCAATTAATATTTTATAGAATAAGTGGCTGAAAAAATGCTTTAATATCTGTTGCAGTATTACTTTTGGTGTCATGAGATATTAACCATAATCTGGGCCATATGAGAGAGAGAGAAAAAAAAATGAAATATTGTCTGTAAAGTGCTTTCTATATTAAAAAGAATGGTTAGAAAAATTCATGTTAGGTATGTTTGCCTCATGCATGGAATTAGGGTAGTTCTTCTACTTGAAAGCAAAATATTAAGCTTTTATTACTTTTATGCCAAACATTGATTGTCCTTGTAGATTTAGTGTGATTGTTGAAAACCCCACATGTATGTATGTGTTTATATGCCAGTGCAGAGTCTTATTGCACATGCCTTTTTTCCACATCTCGTAAGAATTAGAAATTAAGTCTCAGAGGACAGGCATGTAATAGCTGGTCATGGAAACCATCAATCACCCTGTAGTGAATTTTTGTCTCATTTTATTTTAGCACTTCTCTCCTTACCTATTTTTTCTCCATTTTGAATGTGATAATTTGGAAAGAGTCCAAATTTATTTTGTGTAGATAGTGAGTATGGTATAATTTTTAGGAGAAAAAAGTAATGAGTGTTGAGTTCCACCATTTGTATTTCAAATTAGACAACAAACTAGCCAAGTAAAGTCAAGGCATGTTTTGTCAAAATAAGGTGTTTAGTATAGTACTTCAGTAAATCTATTCTGAATCATAATGCTTAATACTCTTCTTAAGAAATTGGAAAATGGAATTGGATGTGTTGTAAGATTGATTTAAAAGGTCAATTGAATTGTTCAGCCTATGGAAATAGGGTAAGTTGGGAAGAAATTGCCTTTTGAAAATCTAAAAATAAAATGATAATACATCAGAGCCAAGTTCAATGGGTGTCCAGGATGCTCCACGAGATGCAGTTCACAACCGTAGCCTTCTGGTATTAAAAGAAATCAGTAGCTCATACCGATCTCTCAATGAGTGCTCACGGCACACATAGCCATATTCAGCTGTTTTGCTTTTGCTTTTGTCTTTTGTTTGTTTTCATTTTAAGCTAGCAGTGGAGAGGTTAGACTTTCAGAGCTTCTGTGTGGTACTCTTGCTCCATCGGCCTGTGACCATTAGGCCCTCAGCTCCTTTTCTTTTTCCTTTTTTTCTTTTTTTTTTTTTTTTTTTGTATTTTAGGGAAGCTGTCTACAGGGTGTTCAGGGTCACTGCTAGGTTGGACTCCTAGTGATCCACATGTTTACAGCCTCCCAAGAGCTGGATTACAGGCTTGTACCACCAGACCCAGTCTCAATTGCTGTCTCAGGGTGCCCCAGGGGCAGGGCCAGTACTGCAGGCCAGGGGTCGAATCCTCGGCCCTTGCACCTGCTCACAGGTGCTTTAATCCACTGAGCTATTTGGCCTGCTATAGCCCCTTTTCTTTCATTCAGCTAACTTTTCTCTCCTTTCTTCCTGAGGCAAAGAGCTTCAATGCACCCTGTCTTTACATATAGTTCCTGACTTACCTTAAGTGGACATTAGACTGGATTCACCAAAAGCAATGTGCAAATGTGATCAAAAAATTATTTCCCCTTGTCTACAGTGTTACAGAAAATCAGAAGTTGAAACTGTTGGTTCCGATGTATTCCTCTATTCTGTGGGAAGTAGAGGTGATTATTTTGTAGATGCATATCCAAAATGTGAAATGTGACTGATCTTTAAATGAGTTCTAAGGCATTTAGCTAATTCCATGTAACTTCCATTCCATTTTAAAGCATTTGTTTAGCATAGAACAAATTGTTTGCTTATTCTATACATATTAGCTATTTTAATATAGTACTAAGGGAACACATGTTTATTTATAGTTAAAAAATGAAAAATCAAGGATTGTGTGAAACACTGTTGCAGAGTTGTTGCTCTTTTATCTTGTAAATACCCCTTTACAGTGATTAAGTAGCTCTAAAGTACTGTGCCAAATAAATGTAAATAGATCATCATGTTAAATCCACCTACCCAAAACATTATGTAATTAATTTTAATCATATTCTGTATTATTTATATGTGTACACACTGAATTTGTTTCAGAAACCTTGCAAATATATTTCATTTTAGTTTTTTGATTAAAACCTGTCTTGGTTTCTAATTTGAGTTACTTTCCACAGAAAAGCATTTTTTCATTGTTTATGTATTAACCATTTTAATAGTTATGACTTGCCCTAAAATTTTAACGTATTCTATATTTTCTATGCATTGTACTTTTTTTATAGTTACCATAGTATTTTAATAAGATATGAAGTAAAGGTTTTACATTTTAAATTTCTGCTTTTCAAAAAGCCTCAATAGTTATTAGAGATATTAATTTGTTTACAAAATATTTAGTCAAATTAACAATATAACTCCTCAAGGACCCTGTTATCCAATTTTTCTCTGTTTCTTTTTTTTTTCTTCTTTTTTGTACACACTTGCAGTACATACAGTTTACAATCATCTTGGGGAGTAGGTACATGTACATAATACAGTTTGGTTCTTTTTTATCCCTCTCCCTTTCTCCTCCTCCAAAACCCCTTATCTCATACCTATAATGAGTTCTTATTCTCCTGTACATGGTATCTCCTTACCTACCCTTCCCCTCTCCCATCTCCTCTCATTCTCAGCCTCCTGGACCCTTTACAATTTGCAAGAGATCAATCCCCTTGTCTCCTGCCCATCTTTTATTGTGCTCCTGGTTGTACTTTTCCTTACTCAGTAAGAGATACTATACATCATTTAAACTTGTGTGTCTGGTTTATGTCACTCATCATTATGTTTTCTAGGTATATCCATTATCCCGCAAATGTCTCAAGTTTGTCCTTCCTCATACCCCAGTAGTACTTCATTAATTACAGACATCATATTTCCTTCATCCAGTCATCTGCTTGTGGGATTTAGCTTTTGTGAATTGTGCTGTTATAGACATTGGTATACATGTATTATTACAGTATAATTTCTTTAGCTCTTCAGGTTAGATACCTTGAAGGGGGATAGCTGGGTCATAAGGAATTTCTAATTTAGGTCTCCATACTAATAATGCATAATGGTGTGCTAGTTTACATTCCCACCAAGAATGCACTGACATCCTTTGCCAATAGACAGCAGAAGTAAAGTAAACCACCAGTTTTTTCATAGCTTCATTATTTTCCTGATTTCCCTCTTTCATAGCCACTTATTGAGCATTTGCTATGCCATAGCAGTTGCTATGCCACGCTGCTAACCTGGCAGTATGGAAAAGAGAAAAAGAAGTGTCCTTGTCATTGAAAACCTGTTTGTACTCTTGTGAAATTGTTATCCTACCTTACAGACATTTATATAAATAAGTTTTCTGTCATAAAATAGTTCAAAATTGAACAAATGATTTTTAGCTTTTCAGTAATGAAATCTTTTTCATTTACATATTTATTTATTCCACAAATAAGTTAATGAGCATGGTGCTATTATAAGCAGTAGACCAAAGTCAAATCGTGTTCTTGCTTCCATGGAGTTAAGGTCTAGACAAGCTCCCAAGAAAATGAATGCAGATAATTTTCTGAAATTTCTGGGAGCTTTTGTATTTTATTCATTATATATTTTTTTCAACAAACACTTTTAGTGTGTTTTGTACATGCTGGAACTAAAGCTGTCCCACTGAGGGTGAAGACGGTCAGGCACAAGCACCCTGTGTCCCAGAGGCGCACAGCCATGCACAGTCCTGTCATGTCTGCTCTAGTGAGAGTGGCGTGCTCTGTGTAGGGCCTCTCCCCAAACAGCTGCTCACTCCGTTGTCTTTGTAGTGAAAATAAATGCACCTGTGGCTTATGTTATGCTACTCTCGTCAAGCCTTTCTAAGAAAAGGTATACAGTACACTGAAAATCAAAAACTGCATTTCACAGATAGACGAAATGCTGCTGCGTCAGGAACTGCTTCTACTGACATGGTGATAGCATTGTACATATTCATCTGTTTTACCTCTCCAGGACCTTCTTGCCCTGTGTACTTTTAGGATGACAAGTCGCATTCGTTAGTGGCTCTCTTACCATCAACCTAACTAGTCCTTAAGTATGTTCCATCAGAAGGGCTCGTAAACAAAATCTAAGCTGAATCAATCATGAGAACTAGGAAACTTTCTAGTGATTAGTAACTTAGAATTAACATGTACTGATCAACATCTGAGGTCTCAGAACGTGTAAAGAACCACTGGCTACTCCTTGGCTTTCACACATGAAGAATTCCTTAAATTTAAATTGATCAGTGAGCATTGTGAATATCCTTATCACTTCTGCTAAAGATTTACCCCATTTCCAATATTAACACAACAGAAAATTTAGGCTGCTGAGGAGGAGGTTGTAATTTATATTTCTCAAGGGGATTAATAGGATAGTGCTTTGTTATGTTGTATCCTTTTGTTTTGTTCTTGTTGTTTGTTTTAGTTAGCTTAAGTGTAGGTGGATATTTTTGTTTGTTTCCTTTTAGAGACTTGAACAGAAAGGGTAAGAGAGGAAAGAAAAACAATGACAGTGAGAAGATGACAAGACTGTTAGCACTGTTAGGAGAAATAGGTAAGAGCTTGTGCCAAAGATGGAAGATAAACCACTCATCTTCCGTGGGCTGGCGTATCTCCAGGTCAGAGGGACCTTCATTAGTGACTTCCACAGCCACTGTCTGGTGCAAATTCTCGTTAAGTTGGGCTTAATAAGGATGGCTCTGGAGATATTTTATTCTTTCCAGTGGATGTTATCCTGTTAGTAGACACTAACAATTATTTTGAGTGACACCTGAGAGGCATTTTCTTTAGCCCTGCCTTACCTCTTCCCCCTGTGTTTGGAGAAACCAGCATATTTTACATTGGTGCTTTTCTAACATTCATGTATTACTCCATGGGACTCCAGGAAAGTATAATCTATAAAGCCAAATAGGCTTAGTAAAGGATGTCCCTTGCTGTAAGAAATTAGGATCTTTGTTTCTAAGAGTTCATCTCTTCCTGCTGCTTTATTCCTCACCGAAATCAATGGTGCTGTGCTGGGAGAAGTGATTATGATGTGACACACAGGGGCTTATGACTCCAGGTGAAGATCCAGCAGCAGGAACAGATGAGGCTTACAGTAGTAAGATCATTGGCACGCAGATGTTAGCACTGCAAAGTAAGAGAAGCAAAGCATGTGATTATAGAAGTCAAAGGGAACTGCGGTGGATCGGTGTTTCATAGGTCTGGGCCACTTATATTCCTATCTATCAGGAAGTTAAAACTAGAATATGATTTTTAAAGCAGCAGGGACATGATATTGGGGAACATGGAGAATTGGGGTTCTCCCTGTCCTTCTTGAAAAAATTGTCACAATGAAAGACTTTCTTACTTATTCCTCTTACTAAATATAATCGTGCACACTTCTCTTGGGGACTGAAAGAAAAGACCAAGAGACACCCTATTGCCCGCTAGAAGCTAAAATGCTTTTTAGACCTTCAAATAAACTGGTCCTGTGCATATACAGTGGCAGTCTACCTGCTCCTTGACTATAGCCCTTCCCTTGCCACTGCTCTGGTAAGATAACTTGTGTCTGTTTTCTGGACCACTAGAATTATTGGGACTATTTTGGTTGTAAATGACAGAAAGCAAATCAAACCATTGTACATACATATATTGAACCGATTTATTCAGAAATACATCTGGGAAGTCCAAATGTGGAAAATTGGTCCTTCTCTTTCTAGAATCCAGAAGACAAAACAGTATCATCAGTATCTCTCCATTTCCCTTTGAATTCTCTACTTTGTTATGTTGGCTTCTTTTCCTAGAAACAAAGATAATCACTGGCTGTTGATGGTTTAGTCCTTAAGGAATTTGTAATCCCAGAGAAAAGTTTGTGAGTTTTCCTTTTGCCCTATAGAAATTATTAGGTCTGCATCAAGGGACTACTTCTGTGGCCCAGCGATTGGAGGCCATGGTACTGTGAATCACATTGTGTGAGTTGGGTAGTAATGCCAGGCAAGATGACACCAGGACCATAAAGTCAAAATACCTCTCTCTACGATGATAAGACTTTCCTGTCCATATTCAGCAGACATGGCGGGGTCAAATCAGTTACTGTTATTGCCAGGTGGCCTTCTGTTCCTGTGTATATGTGCACACACATTTTTCGTCTGTGTAGGACCTCTATTTTACGCTTCAGAGCTGCTAACATGACTCTCTCAGTAGAGAGATTGTTCGGGGACAGATAGAGTTGTCTCCACAAAAGGTTTGACATCAATGACTTTAGCTAAATGGAATTGAGGCAGACAAAGGCTAACATTAAACCATTGAGAATTTTGGAGTTGAAAAGGCCTCTCATGAGCATCTAATGTCTTAGGTTATTTAAAATAAACTAGCGACAGCCCATGTATCCAGCTAGTCTCCATCCCCAACCTTTCCTGTATCTTTTTGTTCTCCCATGCTGATTGTCGCTGCATTTGTGGCATTAAACTGAAAGAATTTAGAGTGGTGTGGTATCATTTAAGGAAAAGTTTTATTTTTGTAGCTATTCATGTCTCCTGTCGCTCCACAGCCATTAGGCAGTAGGGAACTAGCGTACCTAGCCTCTGTCTAGGCTGCTCCGGCTTCTTGACCTCCTGCTTGTTTCTCATCTTCGGGGCACTTCAGTTTCCCCTCATATTGTCCCCTAAAGACATAAGCGAAGGACAAGGTCAGAGCAGTCAGTTGTAGTCCTTATTAGTGGCTTTGATAAGAGGCTTTGGGGGAAGAGGTTGAAACTAATGGCTATAATGAAATTTTGGGTTTTGTGAAAATTTCATTTATCTGTGCTATCAGTCCCCCCCATGAAATGCATATGTTTTTGTGCCTTTTCATGTGGTTTGCATATCAAAACAGCTATTACTGAAGCCTTACCAATTTCTTAAATTATATGGAAAAGTCTGTATAACTTAACTCTTCAAGAACATGAAAATATAGGCAACAGTGGTCATAACTTCAAGTGTAGAATAAGGCAGTGTTTGGGAGAACAAAACAACAATACTTTATATAATGTACTGTAGTTTTAACTTATATATAAATATAGTTATATTTTTGCCTTCTCTTAATCTAATAGGCAGAGTATTAAAAAGATTATTTTTTATCATAGGGCATAGTATAATTTAGAGTTTTAGAAACCTTTGGACAAATTCACAGATAGAAGATGTCAACTGTTACACTTCATTTCTAGATGTTTCAGATTTGGAATTCTAATGACATTTCTTGAATTTAAAGTATTTAATAAAACAAAAGAGAAAAAAATTTCTTAGTAGTCTTCGTTCTCCATATACTTAATATATTCTTAAGTATATATTAACTTGTTTCAGATGTATTTCAGTCAATGATTCAAAGCCAGCCCTTTACTTTAAAAAGGAAATTGTGTAATTAGATCTTAATTGCTGTGGATGTATTGAGTATTTGTAGAAGAGGGTAATTCAAAGGCCAGAGAAATTAAACTTTCACAATGTTCTTTAGACATGTATAATTTCTTTTTAAAAAATAGATTCCAAAGATAGGTCTGACAACCTAAAAATAAACAAAGACATGTGTTGTCTTTATACATTTGTAATGAGTATTATTTTAAATGATTTTTAAAAATTAATATCAGTTTTCTTGATATTTTTTAGAGTTACACAGTAGAGAGTACCACTAAAGGTCCACAGATCAAGCAATTATCATGCTCATCTCCTGTTTGAGAAGACATGGTCTAAATAATACTGGTGGGTGACCAGCTGCTAATCCCACAAAAAGAAAGTGAGAACTCACTCAAGTGTTACACATCACAAAATTACACACAATCAAATTTAAACATTTGCCGTAATTAAGACAGGGATGCATTCTACCTAGACAAAGAAGAACTTGGTTGACCTGAGCTGCTGTGCTGTACCTGTACTTATCTGAGAGATCCTGGTCCTGGTGGATAACTTAAGTTCTCTAAGTTATACTTTTATTATACTACATAATAAAAGTTTACTTTTATTATGTAGAATATATAATGTGTGTGTGTGTATTATATATATATTATGTATGTTTGACTAGTATTCTCTAAGACTTTGCTAATTTAGAATTACAGTTTTTCATGAGATACATCTGAAACTTTACATTTTGTGGATCAGGAAGAAAAGAATTCTGCTTTTAAGTGATAATATTGCCATATTTATTATGTTAGTAATAAACATTTCAAGTATATTAATAAGCTTTGTAATTATGAACTATTAAAGGTTCTTAAATATATGCCTTAAAACAGAAGAGCTTTATTTTGTGTCTGTTCTTTTCACTGAGTAAGTTAGGTTAACAGAACTTGGAAATTGAAGTAAGTTAGACTAATAGAAATTGGAGTTGGGGATGGGAATTATGCTTAAAGCAATGCATATTATTGCCCCCTCCAGGTAGTACTATTCTTCATTTCTCTTTCCTGAATTTTGATTGTTTTCATTGAAAAATCTCAACAGATTACTTAAACATTTAGTTTCCTTTTAGGATTCAAACAACAAAATACCCATATTTGGCTCATATATCTGAAAAGTATTGTGAGAACCTATATGTAAGGCATGATTCTCAAAGAAAATGTGAAATATAGAGCTGTCAATAGAATAGAAAATAAAAATCTGAACAGATCAGTTGCCCTAGAAGACATTGGAAGAGGGACCAAAGAGCCGCCCAGAAGTAGCACTGGACAGAGAAAATTCTACCCAGACTTCAAGGAGTAGACAAATCCAATGTTAATATGATACCATTGATAAAAAAGGAGGAACTTTAATCATCAGTGTTAAAGAAAATAATGCAGTCCCTTTCTTAACAAGTGGGATGAAACTTTGCTTGAGGCATTTGGGTCCAAGGGTGAAAAATGAGTGTTAAAGAAAATAATGCAGTCCCTTTCTTAACAAGTGGGATGAAACTTTGCTTGAGGCATTTGGGTCCAAGGGTGAAAAATGACTACAGGAAGACAGGTAAAACCTTGGACTGTGGGCCAAATTTGTTGCCTTTCTGCTTTTGTTTTGCATGGGGAGTTGAATCAAAAGAAAAATATGGCTAGGCTTCATGGACAACATGAGTATTATTTAAAATGTACTTCTGTTTTATTCATTGGTTCTTTTTGAGCATTAAGTGTGTGTGGAGCTACTGTTGGTGGTGAGACTGAGGCAGATGAGACATTAAAAATAAGAAGAAAACTTAATCAGAGCAGCAACATAAGATCTAAGCACAGCTGTACAAAGGAACACAGAATGAGGGAGGGGCTGACTACAGAGTACATAACTTCAGCCTCCCAAAGTTAGAACTCTAACTTGTCAACCAGAGTCTAAGACTCTACAATAATTTGAATAGAGAAATCTTTATGCGTCCGGAGGCCAAGAAAGACTCAATATGCAAAAGGCAAGAAATCAGGCCAGAAGGGTGAAGCTGACCCTCAGAACCTCTTAATCAAGTAGTCAGTGATACATCTCGTGGACAGAGAAGGTGAAGGGTACTGGCTTATTGATGATAAGTACCATTGTACTGCTGTCCTGGCCTCCTCTTTCCTCTGAACTTCACCAACTTTGCCTTTTCCTTTCTTAGGAAATGTAGGATGGAAGAAGTCACATAACAGTTGGACCAGGGGAGGTAGGGAGATGACAGAGAATTGAGCAAATAAAGGAATGTTTCAAATGTTTAGAATAACCTTTTATAAAAGTAGAAGTCTTATTTCACTGGTGATGTACAGACATAAATGGCATTTTTTGGGTATAGTTCCTAAGGATCAAAATTAATATTCAGTGAAAGAGCAAAATGGAAGGAGAGAGTGAAGGAGGAAATGGGCAGGGGGAGAACCAATAAAGTACCAATGATATTTTTAAGTTCTCTATAAAAAGATGCAAACATTCCCTAGCCTCATTTAATGTTTTATGTTCAGGTTTTTGGGGTTGGGGGTTTTAAATTTTCACATTAAAGAACTCATGCAGTTTAAATGGTAGGTATTGTATTAGTAATTTCAGTGCCGTGAACAGAACTGTGCATCTGCTTTAGAAGGGATTTTATTGTGTGCATTTGGATTGCATGGTGACCTTTGAAATTTTGTTTTGAGCTGCTGTCAGAAACATATTCATTTTTCTTTCTGAAGCAGATTTTTAACATCTACAAAGGTTGATCAAGCTAGGATAGTTTTAATGAAGTATTAATTTATCTTTTTTAATGTCAGCCCAGTTTTTGAGACTGTGTTATCACCTATCTAAAACATCAGCTCAAGGCACTGGAGTTGATTCCATTAAATGCCTTTTCCGTTAAACATTCTCATTGTGGTCAGAGTAGAGTTAGGTGACAGAAATTTTTCCAGTCTTGTTTTCTATAACCCAATTTCCAAATTCCATTATTTTAACTTAATAGTAATTTGTGGCACAAATTACTATTAGGTTAGTGTAAAAGTTTTTTAAATTTCAAAGACGGAAGATGGTTCCAAATTCTACCCTCCATCCTTTAAAATCTGGATAGTCTAAAGATACTGAATTTTATCAAAACCAAACTTAAATATCTACTTTAAATATGTATCTTGTCATTAAAAGGTTATTTATGCTTAAAATGCTGACCTTTCAAAATGTACACAAGAGTGTTCTAAAACAGAGTTTCTGGACATTGGCCATGAAGCCACTGTGTTGGGCTGACAAATGGATTGGAAATAAGCGACCGACACTGGGAATGGGCCATTGATTTTAATCAAAGGTGATGCAAGCAGGCGAATGGGATGCACGGCAATGCCAACAGCCCGGTAGGTGTTAAGGGACCACACAGCCTTCCTTGTTACTTGGTTGGGCCATTAGTTGAGGTTGGGTGAAGACAGAAAGCCATGTCTGGAATTGAATGACCAGGTCACTCTGAAATATAATGGAGAACTCCCCATTTCAGAAATCACATTGTAATGCCATTAGAAGCCAAGGACAGCATTTGGAAAGCATTGAGGTTTTTTTTTTTGTTTTTTTGTTTTAAATTAAACACCCTGTTAGTTTTTCCCAACTTTGTCAGGCTTCTCATTTTCCTGCTTCCATTCCTTCTGCATACATCCTTGATATTTGCAGAAGATCAAGGAATTGAACAGACTAAGGAAAAAATTTCAAAGTCTGTTTGCTTTTCAGAATTACAAGTTAGTTTAAAACCCTAGTAAATACCAGAAGCACTAGTGTACCATAGGAGTTAAGCAAGATAATTGATTCTTTGCAGTGATCCCAGTGTCCTTGTCCTTTTCTTGTGTATAGGAATAGTTTTACTAATTGAAACTAAACTTTCTTATTGCTTTAATGCAAGTGTTTGTTTCATAATTGTAAAGGTCACAACCCTTGTGCTTTACTATACATTTTTGATATTGGTTGATATTATTAGTGATGCTCATGGTAACAAAATCCTTTTTTTCAATCAGTAAGCATATTTCTTTTGACTATTTTCAATTACAAAAAAGGTAGCATATGATGACTTGATGTTTGTAATCACATAAAAATGCAGACAAGACAAAGAAGCAATTTTTATGTTTCAGGTTTGTTAAAATTAATTTCTTCTGACACAGCATTGCATGCATAAGAAAGATATGTATGACTGCATTAGTAATTTTTATACATATTTAAGAAAGAAAAGCAATTATATTGCTGTCTAGAACACTGTTATAAGTAATAGCGTTTGTTCTTTCCATAGATGAGGATCAGCTCCGTGCAAAGGGTTATGACAAAACACCAGACTTTATTTTACAAGTACCAGTTGGTAAGTTCCTAAACTCTGTTATCATTAGTTTATAGAGAAGGAGATAAGATTTTTCCATTCCTTTTTAAAATGTTAAATTAACAAATGTTACTGAAGTATATTAGCTTTATAATACTGTATCCAAATGGGTCAGATAGTTGGGAAAGATTATTGTAAATATCAAAAAATAACAAATTCAGAAGAAATTTGTGCCTTTGAAAGTTTCCATATAATTGAGAAACGAGTGTGGAGAATGCCTTCTAATTTCAGCTGCGACTTTCAACTCATTTCTCTAAATTGTGAATTTTTAAAACAAGTCTGTTGACTAGGTAGGTTTACTTTGATCTGCTTAACATTTCTCTGGTTAAGTATCCCAGTTTTGAACTAGAAAAGGACTTGGAGAATGTCATGACAATGAAAAGGATGTGACTGTAGTGTAACTGTTCATTGCTATGAGCATGCACCATGCCTTGTTTCATAATTACATCCAGAGTTGATGGTAAGGCTAAACCTCTGCTCATTAATGTAAAACGTGGAGAGGCCTCTGCAGAGTTCAGAATTTTCAATCTTCCCGTCTCTTCACCATATATTAGTAATGCTTTGTCTCTTAGCTGTAGAAGGGCACATAATTCACTGGATTGAAAGCAAAGCCTCATTTGGTGATGAATGTAGCCACCACGCCTACCTGCACGACCAGTTCTGGAGCTACTGGAATAGGTAAGGCCCCATTGTTTTTCTCTTAAGATAAACGATACTCAGCTGAAATCTCATTAGAAAAAATATTTTGTTTAGCTGGTAAAAATGCTAGTACCCTTTTCTGTAGTAAATATAGCCTTGATTAATGTATTAATTTTAGATAATTTAAACTTCTCTGCTTCCATAATGTTGTTTCATTTTTTAAAACTTAAAGTCTCTGTATAAGGTCAAAGTTAGCATATACTCTCATATTTTACATTAATAATATCGGTGCATTTAAAATGTATGTAACAAAATGTGATGCATATTATAACCACTGAATTTTTATCCTTTTGGTGTGAAATGTATACTCACTGTCAGACCATAAAAATAATTATTTCAACTGAGGAAAATATCCATATGATTTGAAAGATGACAATGATTCAGCTTACAATAATAGAAAACAGTTTCCAAAGAGTTGAAGCTCTCAGCCATTACAGAAGCATTCAGGGTGCCCAGACCTGAGATTATTTCAGTTAATCTTCACAAGGAACTCACTGTCCCCATTGTATAGGTAACTAAACTGATATGCAGAAGGAGAAAATAGTGCAGGATTCAGCTAGTTACTGTGGGCCTGCATTTCTCCAACTCACTCCCAAACCTGAGTCCTTTCCAACACAGTATTATTGGCATCTGTAATACAACTGTTGAAACTTCGACTTTTTCTATGATCATACTCCTAAGTTTTCACACCATGTATTTTTCCCCTCTTAGAATGTTGATTTTTCCCTTCTTAAATTAACTTCATTCCTAGGTCAAATGCAGCAATGAGATGACACTGACCCAGAACAAGAAAGGAGAAAGTAGATCCATAGGCAAGAGCTTCAGCCTGCAGTGGGGCTAGGGGTCGGCAGTGACAGGCTATGGAATTTGGTATTATATTGTTACCCAGCTTTACAAAAGGCCAGCGGACATTGCCCGTAGCAGCTGTGCTAAACTAAGCCTACTTTTTGCCATGGTAACAATGATCATGACAAAATGCTGAATGTAATGGCTTTCTTGATTTTCTTGTGTAATTGCGCGTAGCATCCAAGCTTTACTTTACAGGAATGGAGGAGGAAAGTGCAAAATGTTTTAGAAATCAATGCTGCTTCAGCATTTCCTGTGTTTTATTCGGCCATTATTCAAATTAGCAGTAATACGGCAAATTGAATTTTAGATTTTTAGCAATTTTATGTTGAGTTTGAAATGGTAAAGAAAGCATCATTTTCGATAGTATAGGGAAAGCAATGACAAGAAAATCAAATTGCATAAGTTTAGGTTGCTAAAGGATTTTTAAAAAAAAACCTGATGGAGTAAATCAGTATCCACTGAGTCATTTTTTCCATTTGGTGCTGGTCAAGTCTTTTCTGAAAAACAATTGTAAGTTGAATCCCAGCTAATAAAGCTTACTTAGAAGTTCCAAAAGCATATCTTCATTCTAAAATAAGTCAGCTGCTTATTGAGAGCTGCTATGTGCCTAGCACTCATTATTTAGAGTCATGTTAAATAATCTAATCATCTGTGTGATAGATTTACAGATTGTTGCCATGGCCATAGGGGTCTGAGTGATGGATCATGTAATACAGTTTCCTGTGAGTGGGATTTTTACTTTCTTTTCTTTTTTTTTGCATTCTACTTTTTCCATTGTAATGATATTTTACTTAGACTATTATTGATTTACTTTCCCTGAACATATATATACTATCCAAGTAGGCATAAATGTATGGAATGCACATTAGGTCACAAGGGAACATCAGCCTTGATTTAAAATGGCCCCAGTTATTCAGGAAGAAAATACACAGACGCCTCTGACACTAGCAGCTGTCTGCAAGGAAGCCACAAAGACAAGTAATGCTCCAATTCAAAGTGGAACGTGGACGTGTTTACTTGGATGTGAGCTTTAGGTTATAATAAGAATGTGGACTTAGCAGCGATGAGGCATTTTGATGGAAGGAGACAGCAGCCCACCTGTGAATGTGTGAGATCCTGCTGTTTTCATATTTTGCCTCAACAGAATTTGAGGAAGTTTCTTTAGAGTTGAACGAATTCTTTTACCTGTAGTAGACTTTAAGGAAAGCTCCTGGATAGTATTTGATCCATTTTATTCATGTAATAAGCCCCCAGTAGACACAAAAACTAGGGGGTTAGGTAATTGGGACAGATTTTCAGATTATAGATTAGACCTTATTAAAAGGTAGTTCAATTAATATTTATAGAATAATGCTTTTGCATGAACCATTTCTACACAAATAACTTGAAGAGCCTGTAATTTTTAGATTGTCTCTGCTTTAAGAAGTGTTTTCCACAGTGAGTTGGCATTCTTATCACTGTTCAGCAGATTTGACAGGTGTCAAGGTGCTTTCTTTATCCTGTGTTGTTTCTTTCTCCTGGGCTTCCTCCTGCATTGCCAGAGGTCTATGCAGTCTCCTTGCCTGGCCCCGCTGCCTTTGCCCAGTCTCTAGGCTGGAGCACTTAGGCCCTCCTATCTGTCCCACTCTACCTTTAAAAAAAAAAATCTACATTCACATCCTGGCTAGTCTGTTAGGGATTTCACTGGTCCTGTAGTTTTATATACAAACTGTTGAGATCTCCTAATTTTTGCCCCCAGCTCTAATGTTTCCCATGAGCGATATGTACACCTGTATAGAACCGCTTTATGGGAATCAAATAGACCACTCAGACTTAACATATCCAAAACTAAACTCTTGAATTTTCTTCCCAAGCTCATTATTTCCATCCCCCGCCCAGTTCAATCAGTGGTGCTACAATTTCCTCACTCAATTCAGAAACGTGTTTCATGCATCAGCAAATTCATTCAGCCCGTCTGTCCTCACTGTGTCATGAATAGTGTCTTTTTTGCCATTTCAGCTGCTTTTGCCTCTGCCTCTTTTACCCCTGGGGCAATTGCTGCAGCTTTAGGTTGACCTCCTCAGGTCCAGTCTGATAGCCCTATGGTCAATTTTCATAGCCTGACTTAGAAAACCATATTATTTCACTTTCTTCCTCAAAACTCTTCCATGGCTTCCCATGGCATTTAAAAAGAAAATTTAAAACGCTGTGCTGTGATATTCAGGGCCCTCTGTATGATCTGCTTCCTTCCAGCTTATTTCTTCTCTTCCCTCACTTAAGACTTTCTCTTTTACTTCTATCATATTGGCTTATGGTCCTTGAACTCTGTTTCTTATTTCTGCTCCAAGACCCTTACTCTGCCTGACCCTTGTGCCCAGAGTTTTCTTTACTTGGATTTCCATATAGCTTTCTTCTGACATGACAGCATTCAGATCCATTCCTCAAAGAGCCATTCCTGTCCACTCAGACTAAGCCACAAAACCCTCAGTTCTCTCTCTCCTCTTTGGATTTTGCTTCTCCTCATCCTTGCCCATATCTACATGAGTGACTACAGTGTCATGGGGAACACTTACAGAAATACCAATTTGCTTATTTGAGTAAAAACCTTTAAAAGAGCTTTCTCTTTTATTCAGTACTTTTGGAAAATTTTTTGTGCAGTGTGTTCCTCTGCTTTGTTACCAAAACTTGAGAAATTTACCTTGACTTAATTCACCTTGAAAAAAGTTTAAACTTTGCAATGAGTCTCCATTCCAAAATCAGATATATTGACTAGAATGCATAAATGCCTTTGCTATATGCAAACTTCTAAGTATAACTAAAGAATTGTGTTACTTCTCAAATTTTGACTTTCTCTTACAGAGCTAAAAGACTTAGAGTACCTCTGAGAAGCATTATCAAACCAGAGGTCCTAAATTGTGTCAGGCTACTAGAAAAAGTATTTTCTTCTAAAATCAACACATAGGCCGGGGATATAGCTCAGTGGCATAAGCACCTGCCTAACAAGTGTAAGATCCTGAGTTCAGTCCCCAGTACCACAGAATGAATGAATGAATGATAAAATCAACACACGAAGCTTTCCTACTCTAATCAGAAAATGAGCTATTTGAGATGTACCTGTTGTATTTTTATATTCAGGTAGTGACAGAAGAAATTGATTCTACAGTTCTAAAACCAGTTTATATGTGTGGGTTCTGATGCAAGGCCTTTCAAGGAAGCAGAAGACACTGTAGCTTCTTTTGGTAATTGGAAAAAGTTTCAATAAAAAATCTCTCAAATTTGTCCTTCTTTATGGCAGAGTAGTACTCTATTGCATAAGAAGACCCCATATACCTTAAGACCATACCGTGAAGTAAATCAGAAGCACATATATAAATACTATGTATTTTTTTCTGGTGTGAGAAGCCAAAAGTGTAATTAAGGACTAAAATGTATAATAGAAATTCTGAAATGGGAAGAAAATGTTCAAACAGGAATGGGAACAAAGAAGGGGGAAAGGAGAAAGGAAGGAAAAGAAAAAAAAAAGTGAGAAAAGAAGGAAAAAATTGAAACAAAGCTTTTGTAAGTAAGGAAGGGCAGAAAGATTGGAGGGAGAGTAGAGGAATAGGTAAAAATTAGATCAAGCTGTATCATGTACAGGTACAAATTCTGTGTGATTAATATGATCATGGCATATACTTAAAATCTATCAATAAACTTAATTTAAAAATAAATCTTTAATTTGGTATAAAAAATACTCAGAGACACATGCTGCAAAGCTCATAAAGAGTATTTCCTAACAACTGGTGTTCAAAATATGAAAATCACAGCCACGAGTTTAGCACCCCCCTGAGACGTTCAAGGGACATTCAGTCACATGCTCTCGGTTCTAAGCATTTGCAGTGTTGAAGACCAATGTGTACTTTGTAGGTGCACATTCCTAAGAGGGTCTACACTTAGCAGCTAGAAAGAAGGAGTTGAAGTTTTCTTTGAGTTTTATTTTACAATTTAATGATCTTTAAAATAATAGAAGGAATATTGGGTATCAATCCAGGTCATGTTATTTTCTGGTCCCATGACTAGAAGAAATTCACTTAGCCTCCATAAGCCCTTGTTTTCTCTTCATTAAGATGAGCTTAATAATACCACACTTGTCCTATTATTGTAAAGATGAGTTATTCATGACACGTAAAGGACTTGCTATTGTCTGGTAGTCTATAAATATTAGTTGTGCTATCATTTGTTTTTAACTATAGAACACTGATGAAATTTAGAAGTCTTAGGATTAAACACTTTTCATGACATTCTTTGCCAGATAAACTGCTTAGCTAAGTAGAGTACTTAATATGGTTGAAATTTCTTGGGAAACTTTTCTATGTTCCAAGATTGGATTTGGTGTTCTACTATTGAGTTTTATACCATTTGTTTATCCATCATTGAATGCCCAGAAGTTGGCAAAACCCCTGATGTGTAGTATGTGATCATTGTATGTTTATTGAATGAATGATTGTATGAATGAATTTATTAATGCTTATTGGAAACAATATTTTGAATCTGTTGTTAAGGATTATGTAAAGAATAATGAAATTTAAACATTAATAGATAGCCGTTTCCTGTCCTTTTAGAATCCCATCATGAGAACCCCAAGAAAAAAAATGGCTTTTTGTAAACATCTAGACTTTTTAGATTTATGGGATTTTTTGTTATCGTTTTTCATATTTGTGTATATTTTCTTGCTGATACTGGAGGTTGAACTCAGAGTCACTGTATCCTAAGGAATATCCCAGCCCTTGAGCTATCTGCCTGGCTGAGACAGTCTTGCTAAGTTGGAACTTGAACTTGCAATTCTCCTATCTCAGTATCCTTCGTGCTGGAATTACTTGTGTCTGCTACAGCCCCTGTCTTAGGTGTATAAGTTTCTATAGAGGTATTTCACAACAGATGATATAAGTCTACTTAAGGAGTTTCAAGATAGAAAATAACCAAGAATCTTTAAAGAAATTTATATTCTTACGTTGATTGCTTGCATCACTCCAGCTTCTAACTTCTCTAGTTTTAAATATGATGTGGAATGCCTTGACAAGGCCTTAGACAATGCCTAAGTAGAAGGCAATCTTTATTCTCCCCAAGAGATACTTAAAATTGGGCCTGAGTCAAGAGTGCACACAATTAGAAAATTTGTAAGTTCAGATTTACAGTAAAAATTCCCAGACTCAAGAGTTCTGAGCTGCTGGTGGAAGTGCAGGGGTAGGTGACCTGCTGATTGCTCACTTCACTTTTCCCCCCTCTCTGCCGCACCTAGAACGGGTCACTTACACTGCAGCATCTACATCCACACATATTCCCATGGACAACTGCCTGGGCCAGAGGGCACCTCATGAGCTTGCACACGGACAAGTGGATGATCGAGAGAGATGGGCATGCAGAGCCTGTTAGTGTCCTCATGGCTTCTCAGAAGGCCTTCTGCATGGAGTGTGGTGTAGGAAGAGATGGAGGCAGTGGCGCTACAGGGTGGCATCAAAACATTACAACCAGAGTGGCATCAAAACAGAGACTTCTACAGCTTGGAACCCAGGTCCCTGAGTTTGTATACAAAACAATAAAAAAAGAAGCAGGAGCCGGGAAGATGGCTCAGTGGAATAAGCACTTCCCTGGCAAGTACAAGGGCCTGAGTTCAATCCCCAGTTCCACCAAAAAACCAGAAACAAATTATATATTTTCCAAAGTTTTTTCTTCTAGTGGTATTAGGAGGAGGGGAGAGAGCACCAGGGGAATGATGGTGTTAGTCATATTTATATACTGCTGAAAAGATTAAGAACTGAATGCCATCTGTCAGATTTTTCAGTCTTTGGCTCCAGAGAGTCTGCTTTCCTAGAGGCAGGGCTAAGCTAATACCTTCTGCCACAAGAATTGATTTGACTTCATGTCTTACCTCTAAGTATTTTTTAAAGATCAGTTATTTACTCAACATGATTGCTTTCTCTGTTTTGTGATAACCTGAGAGCAGAGCATTTAGAAAAGAGCTGCCAAACAGTTAAGAGTTAAGGAAGGTATTTTTCAGAGGATGGTCAAAGTTTTTCCTATATTAAGATAACTTTCAAGAAGCCTGCAGTTACCCAAATCACAGATTTCCAGTTATTTCAGTCTCTTTAAGAACAAGGCTGATCACATCTGTCTTAAGCTAGAGTATGTGCCTCAGCAATAGATGCTCTTGCACATCTTCAATTACACCACTTTGCAAGGCACTGCTGCTGTAGACTAACAAGCAGTCCTCAGCAACAAAAGACAGACTGACTAATAATTAGCAAATGCAAGGAAGAGGACTTCTGTAAAGGTAAAATATAATAATTTCCTTTCCCATTTCAGAATGGAGTTGGTTGTGAGACATGGATATCTCATTGTTCCAGACTAAATTTGATACTGTTATTCGCTAGAGTAACCTCAAAATATAAGCATGAAGAAAAAAGTTTTCTGGATATTTAGGACTTTTATGTAAACAATTTCTTGTAATGGTAAAGTACTCTTTTTTTCTGTATCTGGAAGGTAAATAATCAGGCTTTCTTTCCCCAGCAAGAAATCTGTATTTTCTTCCATCATTTACTGTTCTTGATGATGATTTTAAATACAGAATTGTTCAAAAAGTAGAAAGGCTGACTTAGGCCTTTAGAATGGTATTTGCAATGAAGAGATGATTGGTGGGAAACTGAGATGAGATAAATGAAAGAATTAAAAGGAAAATAAATTAAGCTTTTAAGGAAAGTCAGTTGACTAGTTTCTCAGGCTCTCAGTGATCTGTCTGATGACTGTCTTGAAACATTTTTTGAAGGAACCATGCCGACCAGTTTCACAAATGAAATGAATCAAAGAATTGTTGAAAAGATACATGACTTCCTGCTGAACTGCTACTGTGACAGTTTTTTTTTCTTCTTTAAATTTTATTGGGTACACTTTAGATATAATAACACTCCTCATAGGGCATTGTAGCATCCATGATAGATCTTCTTTTCCCCGTCTCCTCCCCTCCTTTTCTCTTCCTTTTTGCTTATGTTCCTGCCTTCTGTTCTTTTTTTCCTTGTCCCTTCTTTTTCCCCTCTCACCTTCCTGGTTTCCCTTTTCACTTAAGCATTTTCTTTCATTTCCCAAAATCCCCTATACATTTCAGTCCTTATTTACACTAGATGTCTCATACCAGAGCAACAGTGCTGTATTTAGATATGTGTGTCTACATTATTTTTTTTCTGTTTTTATTTTGCTTTTGCTTTTGTTTTTATTTTTATTTTATTGAAGTACAAATATCAATGAGACACTTTTAAGATACCTTGACAAGATGGATTTGATAAATTAATACATTGCGAACTGTTTTCATGATGTTTTGGTATTATAGAAGGTGCATACATGATGTTATTCTTACAGGCATTATTATAACAGATGTCTCATCAATAAATTCAGAGAAAGTAGCTGTTTGCATATCTTATTTTTTTCTACCTCAATTACATCAAAGATTCAAAAATTAATACTTTCTATCTGGTTATTTTCCTACTGGTTGTCCATAGTACTAGAAGCCAACATAATATCCTGTTCAACCACCATTAGTGCAAATCTTGCCTCTCATAGAATTATGTAGAAGCATGGCGTTATCTATCCCAACTTTACTGTCCATACAAACACATCATGATTCTTCCTTTCTATACCCCTTCCTTTGTCTACACCTGTCAAAGATGGGCACTCCATTGTCATTCAACTAATTAAGGTGCCTAAACTCGATGACAGAATCCAACACACTCCAGCATTCCACAACAATAGTGAGTTATCCGAAGAAGTTGTTGACCATAGCCATTTACAGCTCAACTTGTTATTATGGCCCCGTGGTGTATACTTCATTTTTATACTTTTCTGCTGGATGGTTAAGACCTACATAGAGCAAGACCTATATACCAACACAAGTACTTTATGTTTCTTATGAAATCAGTGAAGTCCCCTCAGGGTTTATCTAGTAGTCCTTTACCTTATTCTGTAGATCCTTTGTCTGTGTCACCCATGTGGATGAGTCACGGCCAATGCTTGACCAGTTTGCTCTCTGTGAGAGCCTGGAAGAAAGTTTTCTCTCCATGTGACTCTCCCCAGGCACACTATAGATCATCAATCTCTTTCCTCTGTGGCTCCATAATCTCCGTGTTCAGAAAATTTGGAGATCAACTGAGTATCATGATATTGCAGTACAGGTTCTCCTATGTCCTGAGTCTTCACTGACCTTGAAAGGCTAGGGCCAAAATGTTGGCTGACCTTGTGGCTCTTCTATTTCTCCAACTTTGATCTGTGAACTTCGGTTGTTAACCATCCAGAAGAAAAGCTGATTAGTATCCTGCAGCATATGCCATTCACTTTGCCTTTTCTGACTCAATTGTTTTTAGTTGTTGTTGTATGTTTCCATTTGTATTTCTGCTTTTCGCTTCTTATACTAGGGAGACTATATGATATTTACACATGTGTGTCTGGTTTATTTCCCTTATGAGTGTATGTTCAAGAGGCATCCACTTCAATATAAATGCTTCAAGCTTATCATTCTTAATAGCTGAGTAATACTCCATTATATAGAAATACCACATCTTTTTCAACCATGCCTCATGTGATGGACATCTTGGTTGTTTCCAAGATTTTGCTATTATCACAAATTGTGCTGCTATAAAGATAGGTGCACGTATATCACTATGATACAATGTTTTCAGTTCCTCTGGGAAAATTCCCAGTAGGGGGACAGCTGGCTTGAATGGGATTTCTAGTCCTACTCTTTTGAGGAGTCACCACACTGACTTCCACAATGGTTGTACCAGTCTACATTCCCACCAGCAGTGGAGAAGTGTTCCCTTTTCCCCACAACCTCTCCAACATCTGTTGTTGGTTGATTTCCTTATCATAGCCATTCTTTCTCAAGTGACATGGTATCTCAGTGTTGATTTATTTGCATTTCACGGATGACTAGCGATGTGGAGCATTTTTTCATATATTTATTCGCTTCTTTAATTTTGTCCGCTGAGAAGTATGTACTCATCTCAGATGCCCATTTCTGAATTGAATCTTTACATTTGAGGGCCCTGTTATATCTTAGTTCTTTATATTCTAGACAGCAGACCTCTATCTGATTGCTTATTAATTAGGATTTTTTCAAAATTTGTGGGTTGTCTTTTCACTCTGTTGACAATTTCTTTTGACATGAAGAAGCTCCTTAAGAAGAGTTGATCCTAGTTGTTGATTCTTTCAAGTGCTTCCCATGCGAATATATGTTTGTTCATGAACTCTTTACCTACTCCTATGTCTTCAAGAGTTCCTCCTACTTTCTATTCCAAGAGATTGAGTGTTTCTGTTTTAATGTTTAGATCTTTAATCCATGTTGACTTTAACTTAGTGCATGGTGATAGAGTTGGGTCAACTTTTAGTTTTCAGCATGTAGAAAGCCATGTTTTTCCAGCACCATTTGCTAAAGAGGCTATCTTTCTTCCAGTGAGCTTGTTTGGACCCTTTGTTGAAGATCAGATGGCTGAGTGTGTTCATAGATGCTTCTGCAACTTCTAATCTATTCCATTGATCCTCAGGTCTATTTTGTTGCCAATACCATATTGAGTTTATCACAGTGGCTTTGTAGTATAATTTCAAGTCAGGAATTGTGATGCCTCCTGCCTTGTCTTCATTGGCCAAGATTGCCTTTGCTATTCTAGGTCGTTTGTGGTTCCAAATAAATTTTAGGAATAATTTCTCTATGTCTGGGAGGTATGTTGGTGGCAGTTTAATAGGGATTACATTAAATCTGTACAGCAGTTTTGGGAGTATGGTCATTTTCACTATGTTGGTTCTTCCTATCCAGGAGCATGGAATATCTTTCCATTTTCTGAAATCCTCTATAATCTCTTTTCTTAGGGTGTTGTAATTTTCCGTGAAAAGATCTTTGACTTCCTTGGTTAAGTGAATCCCAAGGTATTTCATTTTCTGCGGTGCTACTGTGAAAGGTATTGTTTCTATAGTTTCCCTTTCAGTGTGCTTGGTATCTGTGTAGAGGAATGCTATTGACTTTTGAATGCTGATTTGGTATCCTGCTATGCTACTGAATTTCCCTATCAGTTCTAGTAGTTTGGTGGAATTTTTGGGGTCTTCCAAGTAAAGTATCATGTCGTCAGCAAATAGTGATAATTTAACTTCTTCTTTTCCTATTCTTATTCCCTTTATTTCTCCCTCTTTTCTAATGGCTGTTGCTAAGGATTCCACGACTATATTGAATAGGAGGGGTGATTTAGGACATCCTTGTCATGTACCTTATTTAAGAATAAAAGATTTCAGTTTTTCCCCATTTAGGATTATATTAGCTTTTGGGTGGTCATAGATGGCTTTTATCAAGTTAAGGTAGAGTCCATCAATTCCAATTTTCTGTAGGACCTTGGACATGAATGAGTATTGGACTTTGTCAAAAGCTTTCTCTGCATCAATTGAGATCATCATGTGGTTTTTAGATTTGAGTCTATTAATATAGTGTATTACATTTATAGATTTGTGAATATTGAACCATCCTTGCATCCCTGGGATGAATCCTACCTGGTCATGGTGTATGATCTTCTTGATGATTTGCTGTATTCTATTTGCTAGGATTTTATTGAGGATTTTTGTATCTGTGTTCATGAGGGAGATTGGCATGTAACTCTCCTATGTAGTTGTTTCTTTCCCTGGTTGTGGAATAAGTATAATACTTGCCTCCAGAAATAATTTTGGGAGGACTGCTTCCTTTTCAATTTCATTGAAAGTTTGTGGAGTTTAGAGATTATATTTTCTATAAATTTCTTGTAGAATTCAGCTGTGAATCCATCAGGACCTGGACTTTTCTTTGTCGGTAAGCTTTTTATTACGTTTTGTATTTCTTTGGCTCTCATTGGCTTATTGAGAGTTGTTATATCTTCTTTGTTAAGTTTTGGTAATTTGAACATTTCTAGAAATCTGTCTATTTCATCTGTGTCTTCTATTCTGTGAACGTAAAGATTCTCAAAGTAGCTATTGACAATCTTTTGAATTTCCACTGGGTCTGTGGCAATTTCTCCATTTTCATTCCTTATTGCTTGTATTTGAATTTTTTCTTTCCTCTTTTTGATCAGTTTGGCTAGAGGCTTTTCAACTTTATTTAGTCTTTCAAAGAACCAACTTTTTGATTTGTGGATTCTTTGAACTGTTTTCTTCTTCTCAATTCAATTAATTTCTACCCTAATCTTTATGATTTCTTCCCATCTTTGCACTCTGGGTTTCATTTGCTCTTCTTTTTCTAGATGTCAGAGGTGCAACATTAGGTTATTTATTTGTTCCTGTTCTGTTTTCCTGATGTGTAACTTCATAGCTATGATTTTGCCTCTAAGAACTGCTTTCATCACATCCCATAGATTCTGGTAATTTGTGCTTGAATTTTCATTGAATTGTAGATATTGTTGAATTTCTTCTGCAACCCATTGATTGCTGAGTAGGGTGTTGTTTAGTTTCCATGAATTTAGTGGGTTTTTCTGATTTCTTTTGCCATTTATTCCCAGTTTCATTGCACTGTGGTCTGATAATATGCATGGGATAATTTCTATTTTCTTGCACATACTTACGCATGACCTCTGGACTAGTATGTGGTCTATTTTGGAAAATGACCTGTATGCAGCTGAAAAAAAAATGTGTATTCAGCTGTGTTTGGGTGGAACACTCTGTACTGTCCACCAGGTCCATTTTTTCCAAGCTCTGCTTCAGTTCTGCTACTTCCTTGCTAATTTTTTGTCTGATTGATCTATCTTTTTGAGGTAAGGGAGTGTTAACGTCTCCTGCTAAGATTGTGTTTTTAGATATTAAGTTTTTCATGTCTGTTAAGATTTGTCTTACATAGTTGGGTGCTCCCATGTTTGGTACATAGATATTTATGAGTGTTCCCTCTTGCTCTTGAATTTTTCCCCTGACCAATATATAGTAACCTTCTTTGTGTCGTGCTAACTTATGTTTGTCATATTTACCTGATATTGTTTACTCCTTTGTAACCTGTGTTTCATTTTCTGTCCTGTTTAGTGGGTTCCTTCCATTCTCATTCATGGAGTTCTGGTCATTGTCGTCTCTCTCTAGAACATCTTTCAGCTGCCTGTGAAGGGATGGCTTTGTCATCATAAAATTCTTTAGTTGTTCTTTGTGGTGGAAGTATTTCACTTCTCCATCAAACTTGAAAGAGAGTTTTGCAGAGTATAATAGTCTGGGCTGGAATTTTTGTGTGTGTGTGTAGGACTTGAAGAACTCTGCTCCATGCTCTCCTTGCCTTCATTGTTTGTGTAGAGAAGTCAGCTGTAATTCTAATGGGTTTTCCTTTGAATGTGAGCTGCTTCTTCTTGCTAGCAGCTTTCAATATATTATTTTTGTGTTGAATTTCTGGGACCTTAACTGTTATATGTCTCGGTGTGTTTCTACTTGGATTGAAGTTATTTGGTGTTCTGTATGCTTCAGTGACCTGAATGTTGGATTGTTTCCTCATATTTGGGAAGTTTTCTGTGATTATTTCTCCCCAAATTCTTTTTTTTTTTTTTTTTTTTTTTTTTTTTTTTTT
>PVKA01018478.1:0-14951 GCA_004027165.1 Ctenomys sociabilis | reverse complement strand
ATCATTCTCACATTGTTCATCCTGGCATCATCTTGCAGGTGATGCATTATTTTTTCCTGCATTTTCATTGTTTTTAAGAGATCCTTTCTCACCTTTTCACTAGCTGCACCAGCATCTTCAAGATCTGAAACTCTGTCTTAGCTTACACTCAAATGATTTTGTAGACTTGTGATTGATATTTTTAGTTCTTCTTTATCTCTTTGACTATGTTTCATGTGTTCTATTTCTTTTCTGTATTGCTCATTCATGGAATTCATCATATTTCTGATCTCAATTTTTTATCCATGTGTTCTTCAGAGGTAGTTATTAATTCTTTTTCTACAGAGTTCATTGTAAATTGGGTTTCCTCTGTATATTTCCAGAATTGTTTCTGTATTTCAGATGCTATGATTTGAAAGAATGCTTTTTTGATTTCAGAACTTATTTCTGCTTTGAGTTCCTCATGATCTTTCTGCTGTTGTTTCTTTGCTTCAGATGCTGTTAATTCATACGTTTCAGCTGGAATAGTGCTCTCTGCCCTTGTTCTGGGTGAGCATAGTTTTTCCACCCAGTGTTTCTGGAATTCATTCTTTATTTCAGATACTATGTATTCAGATATTTCTTTTTTAATTTGGGGAATTACCTCTCATCTGATTTCGTCTATATCTTTCTGCTGTTGTTCCTTCTCTGCTGTATCTGTTAATTCATTCATTGCAGCTGAGCTATTGTCCTCTGCCCTTACTGGTGGACTCAAGGCCTGAGATTGCGTTTTTCCCGTTGTCTTTGTCATTTTGTATAGCACTGACCTTTGACCTTCAGTGTGGAGCTTTGGTATAGCTATATCCTTACCTTGTTATGAGATTCGGGTACCAGTCTATTAAGTTTGAGATTATCCAGGTGTGCCTATCGTGGATCTAGCTTTATGTTCAGTTCCTTTTTGCTGTAGGTCCAGTGGTTCCCCTCTGTTTGTTCCCTGGTCAGAGGAGCACGAACTGCACTGGGATGCAGAGCAAGTAACGAAAAATCCCCATTGTCTTGGCTGGCTTTGGGGTAAGGATCCGGAAAATTGCCGGAGTCATTCCTCCTGTGTCAGGCAGGTTGCTCTCTAGGTGTGCGCGCCTGGGCTTTGGCTGCTGGGCTCTCAGAAGGATAGTGGATGATCTTATTCCCCGGTAGGCTGTACTGGGCCAGCCAGCCTGTTTTGGGCCCGGGTCTACAGGCTAGAACCCGAGAAGGCTGGGTATGGCCCCTCTGGCGCAGCAAGCCTGGAGCCCTCACTCACAGGCCAGGCTGCGCTGGGTTTTGGGCCGCGGGGTGGGACCTGGAATCGCTGAGAAATGTCCCTCCAGTGTGGCAGGCTTGGAGTTCTCACTGCAGTCCGACCCGCACTGGGTCTGGTGCCATGGGGTGGGACCAGCAATCACTGGGCAGTGTTTCTCTGGCGCTGTGGCCTGGAGCTTTCACCAAGCTTGGGGGGTGGGTGGTCAGGGAATCCCTGGGAAATGCCTCTCTGGCATGGCGGGCCTGGAGTTCTACACTCCCTGAACTTTGATGCCCAGGGAGTCAGGGAAATTCCCAGTCACTCAACGGGCTTTAGGGCAAGGGATCTGGGGAGGTGCTGGTGAGTGGGTCCTGAGGTTTCAGGCCAGTCACTGGCTTGGAGGGCTTGGGGGCAGGGATCCGAGTAGTGCACGCGGAAAGAAGCCAATGGCTCTCCCTCAGACTCACCACACACTCACTGATCTGGGAAGCCTAGCGAGTTGTGCAAATTCCCACTTGGGGCAGGATCCAGGAGGCCGCTCGAGTCAGCTGCTGTCTCAGGCCAGTCTCTGGGGCTGGGCGGACGTTGGTGGGATGGAGGAAGATCGTATATCTAGTTTATTTCACTTAAGAGTATGGACAGTAGAGTTAATTTGAGTCATACATGGTTCAGAACTGTTCCCTCCAACCTAGTGAACAAGAAGAGGACTGATGGCCTTGTTAGAAGTGGAAACCACCATCTAGCTCATACCAAGAGCAAGCAAAGAATGAAAGAAACATGACCCAGGACCCATGGAGGACCTGTTCATTTGTGAGGCTAATTTTGATTCGAATTGATGTTATAGCTTTGGCTCTAGGGCAGTGATTCTTAAGCTTCACTCTGCATTAAAGTCATTTAAGGGAGTGTTTTAAGAACATCTCTGTGTCCTTTAGCCTTAGAATACTAATTTATATATTATGAGGCCTAGACAGTGGGAGTTTTTGTTTTGTCTAAGCACAAAAGATGCTACTCTGCATGTAATAGTGAAACCAACTTCCTCCTCTAACCTTGTTTTGATGGCTGGCCTGTATTCCTAGCCTTCTTCCAAAAAGTCTTGATGAGAAGAATAATTTCTGTATTAAGGACTACCAGCTCAAATCACCAAGGCTTTTTGGGCAGTTAGTCCAACTTTTGCCACCTCTGCCTCTGAAGGGTTGACAGTGGAAATTGGGACAGCACATTGCCAAGGAACCACCCAACCTAGGTCATTCTCTTCACTCGCCCCCCACACCTGTTTCGTTCCTTCACTGTGCAGCCTCATGTCAGTCGTGGTGTGAAATCTTACAGCAAGCTGCTTGGTCACTGAGTGGAGTTGTTGAACTAAAGACTAAAAACAACAGCCTTCATAGCGTTGGAGGTTTAGACATCATTCATGTGTGATTGTACAGAGTAGCCAATGTTTTCTTTGCCTCTCTGAAGAGCCTTATTTAAGTGTTTAAACTGTGTCTGTAAGGAGAGTACAAATCCTTTGATGTGCCAGAAAGATGATATCCCCTGAATTGTTGGATTTGAAATCCACAGAATCAGAGAGGACTTTTTATACACAGTGGTATTTTTGGTTTTTTGTTCTTTTTGTACAATTGAGCTTCTATTCAAGAAGTCCTTTCCTATTCCTGTGTCTTCAAGAGTTTTTCCAGTTTTTTTTTTTTTTTTCTTCTTCTGGCAGATTCATTGTTTCTGTTTTTATATCTGGGCTGATCCATTTTGATTTAATTTTAGTGCAAATGTGGATCTAGATTCATTCTTTTGCATGTGGATTGACAGTTTCCCTAGCATCATTTGATAGAGGTTATCTTTGCTCCCATGTATGTGATAGACTTCTTTTCTCAAAAATCAGATGACTGCAAGTGCTTGAGGTGGATCCTGCAAGCTCTGTTCTGTTCAACTGGCCAGCCAGTCTTTTCTTGTTGCTAGTACTATGCTTTTAGTACTGAATTTTTATAGGATAACTGGAAGTCTGGAGTTGTAATGCCTCTTGCCTTGCTCTTCCTCTTGAAATGCAAGAAATTTTCCCCCACTACTGGGGATTGAGCCCAGGCTGGCACGTGCCAGGCAAGTGCTGTACTATTGTGCTGCTTCTTGACTCTTCATATGTAGTTCAAACATTAAACCCTACTAAAGACCAGGTTGTCTAAAGACCAGTCTGTATTCAGAAAATAAGTGGATTGAACAATATTTGAAGTATTAAGTGCATGTATTCCCCCCAAAGGATGTAGCACAGTTAGAATGTTTGTCTAGCATGTGTAAGATCCTAGGTTTAATCATCAGCACCAGAAAAGGCAGAAGGTAGGAAGGGGAGGGGAGGGGAGGAGAGAAAAGAGGGAAGCAAAAGGATGGAAGGAAAGAAGGAAAAAGGAGGGAAAGAAGGAAAGAAGGGAAAAAGCAACCTACCCATTCAGGTTCCCTTCTGTCCCTCTCTCAGACAAAAGCTTTCTTTCCCCCAGTAAATGTTTTTGCTCTTAAAGAAAGAAAGAAAAAGTGAAGGGAGGAGGCAGGCAGGGAAGAAAGAATAGAAAGAAAAGACATACATATTTTAGAAGTTTAACTAGAATTCACGTTTTAGTCTGAGTTACATTTTGCTGCAAGTAAAGTATCTTTCAATGTTTAAAAATATTTTTTTAAGGCTGGCAAGATAGCTCAGCAGACTAAGTACCTGCTTAGTTAGAGTGTAGAAGGGTTCAATCCCTGGTGTGCTGTATCAGCCCTGCCCCGAGGCACACTGGGAGGATAATTGAGACTGGGCCTGATGGCACACCAGTAATCTCAGTGCTAGGAAGGCTGAAAACAGGAGGATCACTACAAGTCTGACCTGCATAGTGAGACCCTGTAGACTCTGTCCTAAATATATAAAAGAAACCAAATATTTTTAAAGTTTTATTGTAGTATAATTCACATATAATAAACTGCCCATATCTAAAGGGTGCCATTTGATAAAGTTTTTGGTTTTGTTTGGAGTTTGATTTGGTTTGGTTTGCTTTTTATACTGAGGATTGAGCCCAGAGTCTTTGCACCAAGCTACACTGCTTTTTATTGTGAGGTGAGGTTTTGCTAAGTCTTTGGTCCTGTTCTGCATGCTCCCACAGTGCTGGGATTACAGGTATGAGCCACCATGGTTGGCTCAGTTTGCTAAGTTTAAACCCATGGAACTATCTCTGTGATAGAGATGTTAAGCTCGCCCTCTGCCCTCCACAGCTCCCTTATGCTCTGTGTAACCTCCCTGCCAGCTCCTTCAGCTGTCCCGGCACCAAACACTGTCCCAACCTACTGTGCTGCTGTTGATTTGTTTGCATGTTCCAGCGTTTTTCTAGTGTTTGTATAAATGGAGTTATATAGCACAACCTAGCCTTCTCCCCACCCCCACCCCCACTTTCACTCTGAGCTACAAATCCAGCCCATTCTATTTTTTGTTTTCAGGCAAATCTTGATAAGTCTCTGAATTGCTGAGTTTCACAGGCTGGGCTCAAACCTGTGATCCTTTAGCCTCAGCTTTCCAGATTGTTTGGGATACAGTTATGGCACCACCATGCCTGGCTTGTCTTGTCTCTTTTTTGCATGACACAATTATTTCATTAATTTGCATTAATGTAAAAAAATAGCACTTCTTTCTCTTCCTTTCCTTTTCTCCTTTCCTTCATTCCTTACCTTTAAACAGTTCCTTTCCCTTTCACAGTATCGGTTGTACTTTTTGGATTTTATTCACTCTTTCAGGTCCCTGCACTATGGAGACAATGTGATGCGTACATAGGATAGCTTAGATAATTGTACTGCTGATCTGCACTGCTCTATCGAAAGAGATAGTTCATGCTTAATCGTTGTTCTGATTATTTTTTGACTAAGTTTGCCTTCTTAAATCTGGTAATCCGAACAACTAATTTGAAGACAATATAATATAACAATCATTGTTGAATCCTTGTCATTTTGTTTCATGAAACTCTATAGCATTTCTAATAGGGTTGTTTCTTTTTTTTCTTTTTTTTTTTTTTTTTTTTTTTTTTTTTTTTTTTTTTTACTATTTTTTGTTCTCTTTTAAAGAATCATTCCTTTTTATTGAAGAGTGTATTTAATTACATGGCTGTATCACTTTTTATTCATTCACTTATTGATAAATACAGCATTTGGTTTCTATCTCTGGCTATTACTTATAAGGTAGCTCTAAATAGTCTTATAATACCTTTATATGGTTTCATTGTTGAGGGGTAAATACTATGAATGAAATGATTGAGACAAATGATAAATGTTTTACCTTTTAATGAAATAAACTATTCCAAAGTGATAAAACTGTATTACATTCTGCCAGAACTTTATGATGGCTGTATTCTTCCATCCATCCTGTCCTGTTGATCTGTGTTTTTAACTAAAGCCTCTCCAGTAGTTCTGTAAAAGTGTCTCAGGGCTAGCCAGAAAGCTCAGTGGACTAAAGTGCCTGCTTGGGCAGGTGCAGGACCAAGGTCGGTCCTCGGTGTGCTATGCCAGCCCCGCCCCCTGAAGCACGCTGAGAGAGCCAATGAGACTGGGCGTGGTGGTGCACGCTGTAATCCCAGTGCTTGGAAGGCTAAAAACAAGAGGATCACTACCCCTCTGATCTGTGTAGTGAGACCCTGTACTGAATACATTAAAAAAAAAAAGAGGGTCTCAATGTGATTTTGATTTGCCTTTCTGTAATGATTACTTATGTGAAGAATCTTTTTGCATACCCATTTACTACCTATCTTCTTTGGATACATACCTCCAATCTTTGCCTCATTTTGACTGAGGTACATTATATTCAGTTTTGGTAGGTGTTTAGTGTTTTAACATGCTGGTTATAAGTCCTTTATCAAATATATGATTTGCAATTTTTTTCTAGTTTATGGCTTGTCTTATTAATCCATTTAACTCTTTGAAAGATCAAAATGTTTTAATTTTTTGATGTCCAATTTATCAATTTTTGTGGATCATGCTGTTGATGCATGAAAGAGAATATGAGCTAGGTTTCTTCTTCTTATGCTTTATCGGGTTGATGAAACTCTTTTATTCCTAATTTACTAAGAATTTTTACTCAAGAAATAGATCTTGAATTTTATCCAATGTCTTTTCTGCATCTGATAAAGTGATCATGAGTTTTTAAAAATTATAAATTATGATGATTAATGTTTTTTCAGTACTGGGAATTAAAACAGTATTTGGACTGAGCTCCATCTCCAGTGCACTTTTAATTTTGAAGCAAGGTCTTATTAAGTTGCCCAGGCGGGGGCTCTGAGTGGTCCTCCTATCTCAGTTTAGCAGAGTGCTGGGATTGTAGGTATATACTGCCAGGTTCAGCTAATGATTGAGCTGAAATCTCACAACAACCTAGCATTTCTGGAATAAACTACATGGTCATAATCCAGTATACCTTTATATTTTTTTGGGTTTAATTTGATAAAATTTGTTAGGAATTTTTCATCAACATTTATGAGCAGCAAAGATTTTTCTTTTTATTTGGTCTGCTTTGGTATTTTAAGTGTGGTTGGCCTTATTCATTGTATGAATGGGAAGATATTCCTATACTTTTTTTTTGTTAATTTTCAGGTTTTTTCATTTGAAAGTAATCTTAACGCTATTAAATTCACAAATATGCTAATTTAAATACCCAGTCCTATTTTATCTAAAACACACATTGTAGACATACAAATGTCTATTCTGTCCACATGTCAGTGCTCATTTGTATCATGGTTTGAAATGGGGAGAATAGATTTTTTCCCCTTAATCTGCAAGGCAGTAGGTGTTTCTTTACAGTTAACTTTAGCAAAATTCATACAAAATAGTAATTAAAAATGATCTTATTTACTTCTAAACTCACAAGCAGACATCTTCAAAACTGCATTTTGTTAGTTTCTGTGCTAAAGTGTAGAAAAACTGAACTACGCAAATATTGAAAAGTTAAAAATTCCTTAATTTTTTATTCCTGGCACCACTGCCACAATTTACAGGGCACTATACCTGATGTAATGAAAAGAAAGAGAAAGACAAAGCTACAGCAGATGAAAGACCTCAGGAATGTGCATCTAATTGACATTATATTACATTAATCACTAGCTGCACTTTTTGCAAACTGTGGCTATGACAGTCCTGAACCAGAAGGGTTTCCCCTTTAAAGTAACTTTTCTGACTGGATCATCGTTCCTTCTGTGGCAGATTTTTATAGTTCCTATAATGTATTTTGGACGACTGTCTCAAAGTAATTGCAGCTTTCCTGACAACTCCTTGCTCTCTCTCCTGCTAAGAACTGTGGCCCTTTTCTGTTGTTTTTTAAAACCTTCTGCTACCATATCCACCAGTTCTACCACTAGATCCATAACCACCACCATAGGGACTTCCAGAGCTTCTTCCACCAAAACCGCCCCCCTTCATGGGTCCATAATTTGACTGCTGCTGTCCACTATAATTTCCAAAATCATTATAGTTCCCACCAGCACCATAGTTAGCACCACTGAAATTTCCTCCTTCACTGTAACCATCCTATCCTCCTCCACCACCAGCACACCCTCCTCTTCTACTGTGACCAGGACCCCCACCATAGTTTCCACCATCCCCTCCTCCATAGCTACCTCTGCTGCCACAGCCAAAATTCCCTCCACCACCTCCAAAGTTTCCTCCACGACCCATAAAGTTGCCAGATCCACCTCCACGGCCTCTCTGGTCCAGCAGACTGCATCTCTTGTTAGAAAGGGCCTTTTTCACTTCACACTTATGCCCAGTAATGGTGTGGTATTTCTGAACAACAATTTTATCAACTGTGTTGTGATCATCAAAAGTTACAAAAGCAAATCCTCGCTTTTCCTCACTATGCCTGTCTTCCATAACTTCCATGGTTTCAATCTTGCCATACTTTTCAAAGTAGTCTCTCAAATTACATTCTTCTGTATCTTGTTTAATACCACCAACAGAAGTTTTCTTCACTGTTAGATGGGCACCAGGCTTCACTGAGTCCTCTCTAGAAATCGCTCTCTCTGGTTCCACTACGCGCCCGCCCATCAGCTTTGTGTGGTCCAGCACACATCCACCTCTTCCTCACATGAGTAAGTCACAAAACACAGCCTCTGGAGCGTTTTGTCTGAGGATCTCTCATTACCACACAATGTGTGAGCGTGCCCCATTTCTCGAAGTGTTCTCCTAAACTGTCATTGGTAGTTTCAAAGCTCAGACCACCAATAAGCAGCTTCCTCAACTGCTCCAGCTCCTTCAGATCATGGCCCTCCATTCTGAGACCAGACTCGCCTCTTCCAACTTGAGGTCAATCTTCCTGCGCTTTCAGTTTTCTAAAAAGAATTGTACAGATTTGTTTTGTCTTTCTAGATTTTGGTAGAATTCTCCAGTTAAACCATGGGCCTTTAAAGGTCTTTAACTACAAAATTAATTTTTTTATTAAATTAGGAATTCCAGGATTTTTTCATTCATGAACTTTGATACTCTTGTCTTTCAAAGAATGCCATTTTATCTAAGTTCTGGGATATCCTTGAATAAACTTTTAAAATATTTATGTTTTTAATATCTATCCTATATTACCTTTCTCATTCCTGATATTGATGTTATGTCTTATTTTCCAGATTTAATAGTCTGCTGCTTTTATCTAGTTTTATTTGCCTTTTAAAATCATCAGCCTTCATTTCATTGCCTATTGTAAGTACTTGTTCTGCATCTGATAAGATGATTATCTGAGTTTTTAAACATTAGTGTTGTAAATTATGGTGATAGGTTCTTTTTACTACTAAGTTTGAACCAGAATATTTGGAAAATTATTTGTTGTTTCACTATTTTTCATTATTTTTTCTTAATTTCAGTTTTGACTTTTGAGTTTTCTAAAATGAAAGGCTGAATTTTCTGAGTTGAAACCATTTTTTTATAATGTAAATGAGTGCTATGATTTAACCTCAAAGTGCTATTATAGTTGTATCTTGCTATTTTTATCATGTCATGTTTTCATTTTAACTTTGTTTCTTATACTTTCTGCTCCTTTGGTTTCCCTTTTGACCTGCAGATGATTTAGCTTTTCACACTCCCCCCTCCTCCCGTCCTGGGGATCAAGCCTGAGGCCTTGTGAACCTGAGGCACATGCTCCACCCTGTGCTGTACCTCAGTCCCCACAGGCTGTTCATAAGTGTATGATTTTAGTTCCCAACATTTGGAAAAACTCCGAATGGCTTTCTTCTATTAGTTTATAGTAATTTAATTCCATTGAGGTCAGACAGCAAAATTAAATGCTTGTAATTTATTGAAGAGATGGGAGTGTGTAGCTCAGCAGGACAGCACCTGCCTGGCAAGCACAAGGTCCTAAGTTTGATTGCTGATACCAAAAAAATAAAGTAAAATAAGATAAATTTATTGAGATTTGCTTTATGGCCCAGACTGTAGTTATCTTTTCTGTGTCTACTTCTTTTGAGTGGAATATCCTGAACATATCAAGTAGGTAAAATTGATACGGTAGTTCTGTTTTTTCCATAGTTTTGCTTTCTGTGTTTTCCGTTACCTACAGGATAAAAAATATTAAATGGAGAATTTCAGAAATAATCAACTCATAAGTTTTATATGGTGTGCTGTTCTGAGTAGCACGATGAGTCTGCCCTTCTCCCTGCACAGGGTGTGAATCAGCCCTTTGCCAACATACCCACGTTGTCCTATTGGCCAATTCTTTGCTGCCTTATGGACTCAGACCAACTGTCATTGTGTCTTAGTGTGTGTGTTCAAGGAACTCATATTATTTCTTAATAATGCCCCAAAACACAAGAGTAATGGGACAAGGGAAGCACCAAGATATAAAACATGCAAGGCCAGCGTACCCTGGTTCTGCATGCCGACACTGCAGGCAATGAGGAAAAGTACATAGGACCTGTAAGGCTCAATACTATACTTAGTGTCAGACATGTGCTAGGTACCCTGGATGACTGTGTAGGCTGATGTGCATGCATTCGTCATTATACTGCTCTGTGCATGAGGACAACCCACCGCAAGTGGGAATTCAGCCTAGCTCCCTGCTATTGGCCTTCTGTCCAGTAGACCGTAAATGACTCAGTCTTCCACTTCTCCCAGCTGCAGCTGTTCATACCGCGAGACCACTGGGCTTCACCTGGGCTGTATGCGCCACAGCCTGGAAATTTTCTCTAGCTATGAAGCTGAGACTGTAAAAGGGTTCACTCATGTTTCACCTCATTCACAGATCACAGTCCTTTATTGCTTGATGTCCAGTGTTTATAAACTGCTGTGTGATCCATTTTATTTGTTTGTTTTGGTTCCTTCCAGGGGAAGCTAAATCCTCTCAAGTAGGAGTCTCTCACAGCGTGGATTAAAAGTCAGTTTATCTTGTTCAACACTAACATAATAGCCTTATTTATGCCTTCTAAGTTACAAATTTCATGTTATCATAAACAAATTTTATTAAACATCAGTATGGAGTAATCTTTGAGATGGAGACACATAGATTATGAAGCTTTTTTGTTTGGTTTGACCTTGCTCTTTCCCTTTTTTCATGCAGTCTGTGGAAAGAAGGCCAGAATACAGTTAATGTGCCTCATACTCTTTTTCATAAAGGAGAAATCTGTATGAAGTCTATTTCATAGAAAAATATGATGTCCAGGGTCAATTAGAAATGAATGAGCCAGGCGTGGTGGCGCAGGCCTGTAATCCCAGCACTCGGGAGGCTGAGACAGGAGGATTGTTGTGAGTTCAAGACCAGCCTGAGCTACAAAGTGATCTTAAGGCCAGCCTGAGCTGCATAGTGAGACCCTGCCTCAAAAAGACAAAAAAAAAAAAAAAAAAAAAAAAAAAAAAAAAAAAAAAAAAAAAAAAAAAAAAAAAAAAGAAAAAGAAAAAGAAATGAATGAACAGGATGTTTACCATTGCTATAATCAGATAAAATTTTAAATTTACCCTTGGAATTTCTTTCTTTCTATTAACACAAGCTGATCACATTAGTTTGTACTTTTCTTGCTCTTTTGCTTGCATTTTTATCGTCTGCCTTAAGATTCCTGTGAATTTCCCTCTTGTGTTTTACCCCCTTTCCCACCTGAGTGACTTGATAGCCATTTCCTGGGTTTTGTTCTTGTTTTTCTTCTTACACAGGTTTCTACCAGCAAGTTATGATCTTAACCTCATGGCTGTCTTTTTATTCCTTAAAATTGCCATTCCTTTATCATTTGCTTCTGACAACTACCACCCATATCCAATATCCAAAGTATCTCATTTTAATGATCATAAATTAAAAATTAAAACAACATCCTATTATCCAGGAAAAAGGATATTTTTAGATTCCATAACATTGATCAACTAATATAAATAGGAAGGGTCATCCACTAGGTAAATAATTATTGAATCTTTGATATAATTCAGCTATAAAAAAAACCTGTAAATGTAATTTCATGTATGCACCTTGTACAATACCAAAATGTTATGAAAACAGTTTGCAATGTATTAATTCATCGACTCTGTATGGTTAAGGTGTCTTGAAACTGTCTGATTGACATTTGTATTTTAATAAAATAAAAATAAATGGAAAAAAAAAACTAATATAAATAGGAAACTATCTTGGTCATCCCCTCTAGCTTCGGCTATGGTAATTTAAGTGTACACTATATTGATTATGCAGGTGATGATCCACCGTGAGCTAAGAGGCCCACTATGTAAACAGTAAACTACAGTATTTGATCAGTCCCAATAAACTTTCCCTGTTTTAAGATGAAATGCATATATCACCACTACAGATTCCTAATGCAACAAATTTTGATGAACTGGTCTACTAGTAATAGCATAGATATTTTATCAAATTCAGTAAAAGTTACTAAATTTTATTTATACAAAGAGACATTTCATGCATTTCAGAGACTACAAAGGTGAACAAAACCTAATCTTGCCTTTAAGCAATTTAATTCAATTTAGTAGGGAAATGAAATATGTACATACTTAAGTACCAACTATGTTGAAGGCAGCGGCTTACCCATTTTCTTATATTATTGTATTTAATCCACCAGTACTATAAAGTATCTACTAATATTTTATCCCCATTTTTTATGAGAAACTTGAAGCATGAAGAGGTTAAGAACCTAGATCAAAATTGCACAGGTGGAATTCCAAAAGAGTTTTGTTTTTGTGGTGTTTGTTTGTTTGAAGTAGAAGTTGGCGTTATCAGGACCAGACTTCAGGGTGGATGTCTGGCAGCAGTAACAGGGGCAGGCAGAAGTGAGAAGCTGGGTTTGCCAATACTGCTGCTCTTACAGTCTTCCATACTGAAGTAAATCATAGGTGCCCAAATTATAGTGATGGTAATAGAAGACACATAAGCACAAAGATGATAAAGACAGAATTTATAGAATTTGGCAAATATTGCTAATGCACAATAAGACTTCAGTAAAAATGTTATTTTTGAGCATGGAACAAAGGTAGTTTTGAGGTTCTAAGGTTGGTGATGGTGAGAATGACGCCATGTAAGCACTGGTGAGCAGTAACCTCGGTGGAGATGCTGAGAGAGCTCCGCAGGCAGCCTGGGTGCAGGGCAGGATCCCAGGTGTAGCTTGACGTTCCGGCCATGACTTGACATCTACAAGAAAGTCTGAAGAACCGATTAATAAAATGTATGATTTACAGCAAGTAAAGTGCTTTTTAAATTTAGTGACTTTGAACCTACATCTCTTGCATTTGAACATTTATAGCAATTTTAGTTCAGTTCCATTGAACTTGTTTGTGGTACTTGACCCCACACCATTTCCCACCCTGATTTAGATGTGTTTAGAAAGTCACACCAGAATGTAAGATTGCTAAAAGAATTGTTTTTAACAATCACACTTGAAAGAAACCTTGGCAATTGCATTTGTCAAGCAGCTAGGAAAGCCATTCATGCATACCCTACCTCCGAAGCTCCATCAGCAGCCCAAACATAAAGACCTGAAAGGTCATTCCCCTTCCTGCAGTGTGATGGTTTGTTGACACATTTTGACACAACAGTACAAGGCTGAAAGGGCCTGACCTTCCTGCAACACAGAGGGACTCAGGTTCAGGCAAAACACCTGGCACTCAGTGCATTTCCGTGCCCTTCTTCTTCAAAGATAACACGTGCTTTAAACCTGACATGCTGTCTCCAGTGGACACATAGTGAAGGATTTAAGTAGACTTAAATAATTACTTTTTAGCTTTTTGTATCCTTTTTTTCATTTCTTGTTATCATCAAAGTTATAACCTATCTTAAAATTATTAATCATTTTTATTAAAAATTAAACTACCTTCTCAAAGTAATAAACGGGAATGGAGGTTGTTAATAGCTAGCAAGAAAAAAAAAACCAAACAAATGAGGACTATTCTATACTATACTATGTTTTATAGTCTTTGTCTTTGTGATGGAAACCCATTTATTGGAGTTGAGATGTTTGAATATTGCCTGTAATGTACCTAGAAGTAACTAAATCTTAGGTAACTTTTGAAGTAATTGCTTCACAATTAATCATTCCATGTGCTAGGAGGTTGAACACATAAATGGGGGCCAGCGTTCTGTCAGGACACTTCTGTCATGTGTAAATGTGATGTTTCATATTAGATTTCTGTACTGTGAAGTAGAGCTTTTACTGGTTACCTATGTTATTTATAATTCAATATCACAATAATAGGACAAGAAGTAAAAATATTTATTAGTAGTGCTTTTTTACACCATAAAAAATAAGCAAAAATAATTTTATAAAAATTGTTTTTCCTCTAAAGCAGCTATAAAGAGACAACATTCTTGCCATCTCCAGAAATGGTCAATATAAAATCTGTGCAATAAAATCTTCCAAGCATCTAGATTTTGCTTTGCAGGTGTAGATAATTTTGTCAGTTTGTTGTAACATTGGAGAAAAAGAGGATTTAAATATTTCAGTCAGATTGGCTCCAAATGTCATAACTGTTAAAGAAAATTAAGATAACTTTTGTCCAGCATAGGTATTTTAGTGGCATAACTAATTAGCACTAAAATTTTGAAGTATGTAATTGTTTTAACTTCTCAGCTGTTTTGCAAAATCCCTAAATATCATTGATTTTATTGAAGTCATTTTTCTGTTGTCCTAGAAAGCCAATGTCCACCACCTACACTGCATGTCGAGCTTATTCCTATGGTACAGTGAGCTGTGGCTCCATTTCCCCACTGTTCATTTAGATTAGATCTCTGAGTCTCCCTGCTGTGAGAATTGACAGTCCCCATGTGCTCTGCCTGTCCTGTTCCTGGTGATACACTATGCCAAAATGTAGCCACCCTACACAGCTTACCACTCAGGATTTTATGTAGTTTTTAATTGACATTTACTTTTGACATTGTAACTGTACTTCTCAATGTAGAGGCTTCACACAGGATTCGCTGAAAATCTTTCACTTAACTATTACGTGGGTTAATTTTACATAACAGTGACAGGCTTCCTGCCAAAACTGAAGTAGCCAAATCTTTTTCCACCCATTCTTTAACAGTGTCTCCCTATACCTTGCGCTATCCCTGCTGCATGCTTGAGTATACAACAGATCCACATAAATGATACCACAGTTCAGTTTTAGGCATGTTTTTCTAATATAGGACACAGTCTTTTACCTGGTTTTGTTAGGGACAGTGTCTTTCCTCCAAATCCACCCGTAGGTACAAAAGGAAAAATTAACCCAACTACGTCTGATATTATGGCATTTTTACCTATATCTTGTCAGGAAAGTA